>VDFB02275517.1:0-12134 GCA_007258455.2 Sequoia sempervirens
GGAGATCTATGGAAAGCAGGAAAAATTAGCCTGGGAGATGAAGGAAGCAAGACACCTTACAAATTCAAGACATTTACTTAGTAACATTTGTGGAAAAAATCATTATTTCTCTGCTGCCATGGTTGTGAGAAGCTTCTTTTGTTTCATTAGACGTTCCCCTAGAACGACTATTATAGTTGTTAAGAACCTTTGAGTATGTGTTGATTACCACATTGTAACAAAATTTATCTCCAAGATTTTTGCAAGAGAAATTGTTGTGAAAGATGCGAATTATTTCCATCATTTCAAATAAATAGACAAAATGTTCTTGTGGAGATTATTAGTGATGCTAAATTAAGTGACCTAAAAAATCAACACTCAATTCATTCGGTGAAGCATAAAAAATTCTTTCATTACTTTCAGTATCAAACTTGACATATCGGAAGGTCCAATAAGGCTAGAGTAACCTCCAAATTGAACTATAGCGCATTCCCCTAACTCTTGGAGCTTCATCGTAAGAATTAGGCCACCCTACACATTTTACATCAAGTGTTTGGGCACCTTGTGGCCAATGCAGATAATTCCTTAGGCAAGATCAAATATACATCTCCCTTCTGATTCACTGGAGAGTTAGCAGTAGTATACTAAACCATTTCCATTTTCCTTCATGGACATGCCGCACCTCCGACATACAACCCTTCATCATGAAGATTGGGGTGGCCTTTGCAGGGGAACACCTATTTACATTTCTCTTTTAGTTTGTTCTTGATATATGGTCTATCAAATTTATTTTAGGTTTCTTGTCTAATATATTGCACATGGGTGTTATTGGAGCCTGGTAATAAATCCATTAGGAGTATGTAGTGGATACGATAAGCTTCCAGAAAGCCATAATCTTCTCCTTAGTGTTTCTTTTATTTACTTTTTTGGTTCATAAATTTATCATTAATTTTATTGAATAGTTGTTATTAGTGCTTCTTTTGAGTACCCTGACACAAGAGAATTAAATTTTATTTACAATAAGAAGAGGGTTTATAGTTTAAGAAATATGGAACTTATCATTTAAGGCCCAATTTTCTTTGCAGTACTAGCTCCAAATCGGTCTTCTTGTTTTACGAGAAGGATGCAAATCAGATCTTTCTTTCTTTTCTATTAGGGAAATTGGCCCAAGGAACAAATAATCAGAGGGTTGTTCTTGAAATCTTTGTATTATTATCTCCAATCAAGCAATATTTATCCCTTAACCCATAAAATAACTATAGATCTATTTACGTGTCTAATCAATGAGAACTCCTTTCTATTTTAAAATAATTTTGTTGTGTTAACTCTTGGATGTAAGGTTGGATAGTCCTCTCCCTATACCCTCCATCTATGACTACATCAAGTGGTGTCATAGTGAGTTTTTAATCCTTTGGGAGTGAACATTTTGGAAGATCCTATGGTAATTTAATTGTCAAACAAAGAAAGCCAATGTGTTTTTCAATAGAGTGCTGACTACGAGGAAGTTGCAATCTTTTAGTCAAACCATTGATGTCAGGAAGTTGCACTAGATTTGAAGGAAGGATGCCATCAAGGAGGGTTTCTAGTATGTCTAATATTGTTGGAAGAATGGAAAAATGATTGATATGATGAGGTCAAAAAATATTTGATTAGATTTTGTAGAAGACGTTAGAAAGGCAGGTCTAAAACTTAGGAATGAGTATGAGAGTGATGATGATGAACTAGGATCTCCAATTTTGAATAAAATACCATAGAAGAAGAAGAAGAACTAGATTAGATCAAAATGGTGAAATCTAATTTGAGAAATGGTAAGAGAACTAGAACTAGAATTGATAGTTATTTTGGTAATTTGAATCCTAAAGAATTAATTGACTTGATAAATGATATGGAAGATTACTTTGAATAGGAGAAAATTGAGGATCCAAAAATGGTTAGCTATTCTAAAACTATGTTGAAATTTCATGCTAATATTTAGTGGAGAGAGGTTCAATTAGGAAGAAATAGGAGAGGAAATTAGGAAAGAATCACAAAATGGGATAGGATCGTAAAAAGATAAGGAATTAATTCATAACTACTGACTACAAACTGGAAATGTTGAAGAGATTGTAAAATATAAGGAAAATGGAGAACACGGTGAAGGAGTACATTTAGGAGTTCCATAAGATGATCATAAGAACTAGACACATTAAAACCAACAAAGAGAAAGTGGCATGATGCATAAATGGTCTTAGAATGAACATCCAAAAAGAGCTGAGTTTGGAAAGGATGACAACATTTGAAAAAGCCAATCAATTTGTGCTAAAATTTGAAAAAAATATTTGAAAAGAGGTAGAAAGGTAAAGGAGGAATATTTGAAATAGGGAGACCACAATATGGTGAAAGAAGACCATTTACAGAGAAAAACAAGGATGTATTCTATCTATATCACAAAAAATAGAGAATTCATAGTTTCCAAGGGAGAAGCAATGGAAATTCCTACCACACTAACAAAGGAATTAGAAATACCTACCGTAATGATGGATATTAGAGGATTAATAGGGGGTTTGACAAGAAACCATTTTGAGGAATCTATTTCAAATTCTGAGGAGGACATTGAGCATTTGAATGCCACAAAGTGAGTGATAGTAAAAGAGGAGAGAGTAACCCAAGAGTTACATATGTAGAGGAATAACTGGTTGGGTCACAATGAACTATTCAAAACCCTAATAAATATGAATCATTGGTCATGAGGAGAGATCTATTGCAAACTGAGATAACTGAGGAACTAGTGCATATGGAAAATAATATTTTGAATTGTATACAAATTAGGAGGTGATTTTTGTAAAGTTATTGTTGGTGGTGGTAGTATAGATAATTTGGTTTCTAAAGATATAGTAAGGAAGTTGAATTTGAAGATGATGAAATAACTAAACCCATATAGGACTGTATGGATTCAAGATGATCACAAGATGTATGTAAGTGAACAATGTTTAGAGAAATTCCATATAGGATTATATAATGATAAATTTTTGTGTGATATCAATCCCATAGGTGCATTTGATGTGTTTTCAAGAAGGCCACTGGAATACAATAGGAAGAAAATTTATGATGGAAGAAAGAATAACTACACGATGATCTTGAATGGGAAGAATGATATCTTGATACCTTTAGAGGAGAAATGCAAGAGTGAAGTGTATGGTAATTCCAAAAAGAATTTGGTAGATGGATGAATTTTTTTGGATTCAATGATACATGAAAATATGTGTTTTGCATTAATTCCAAGGAACTATGGAAATTAGAGTGCATAAATTACCATCACAAAGGAGAAGGAACCATCATAGATGGAATTATTTGAATTTATATCAAAATACCAAGATATTATATAAGAGAATGTGCCAAAAATACTACCACCAATTTAGAGTATAATTCATCACATGGATCTCTTACCTAGACCTAGTTTCCCAAATGAAGTGGTACGCGGGATGACACTAGTAGAGAATGTGAAGCTAAATATAAAAGTGTAGGAGCTAACATGAGAAAAATTTGATCCAAGAAAGTCTAAGCCCTTGTGTGGTACCCACAACATTAGCACCAAAGAAAGATGGAGAATGGAGGATTTGCACATACTCAAAAGCCATCAAGAAGATCACTATCAAGTACATATTCCTATTGCCAAGGATGGATGAAATTATGGATTGTTTGAGTGATGAAAAGTACTTCAACAAGATAGACATGAAGAATAGATACCATCATATCAAAATCAAAGAAGTATATGAATGGAAGACTACATTCAAGACAAATGAAGGGTTGTAAGAGTGTTTAGTCACACCTTTTATATTGACCAATGCACCAAGTACATTCATGTAGCTGATGTTCAGAGGTATTTAAAGAACTCTTCAGTAGATTTTTTATAGCTTACTTGGATGACATGTTTATTTTCAATGGGAAAAAGATGAACATTTGCAACATATCAAGCAAGTTCTTAAAAAATGGAGTGAAGAGAAGTTGATCCTAAACATTGAGAAGAGTAGTTTCATGTAAACATATATATTTTTATTTATGATTTGTTATATATACTGAAGGATTGAAGATGGACCTAGAGGAGTTAAGCATCAACGAGGTAAGATATTTTCCTGGACTAGTGAGTTTCTATAGGAAGTTCATTAGGAGCTTCAATGCCATCTATACACCAATGATAGATACAATAATGGGAGATCAAAAGGAATTCAAGTGGACATCAGGAGCACAAAAGAATTTTGGAATTTTTGAAGCGGAAGGTAACTGAGTAGTTAGTGTTAACTAGTTGAATTCTATTGGAGGCATTGGTTTGTTCTCCAAGTCTCTTGATCCTTACAGGCTACATCAAAATCCTTTTGCTATGTAGGGAACGACATTCAATATTATGACAATACTCTTAGAAAGTTGTACTAAAAATTTAATATTTAATGAATATGGAGGGTCACACCAAGATATATCATCTTTAAAATGAGAATTAAATTAATGGTCATATGGATTTTGCATTGAATTTTTTAATGACTCTTGTATCTAGAGTCAAACTTGGGCACTATCCTTAGCAATGTCTATTGATTGCATAGATTATAAATATGAGTAAGACTTTTCTTATTCAATGTATTCTATGTAGAGGGCTCTTAAGAAGGGATAATGGGTGGTGAAATAGTTGTAAGGTAGGGATATAATGTCCAATATTATCCATGGTGGACAAGTGATGGTATCTTATTATTCAAGAGAATCATAACTCAAAAAAACATAGTGTACAATACTTAAATAACCAATGAATTTTCGTTAGAAACACAAAGGAAAAGGTCATCTAATTCCCAAATAGTAAATACAAGGTTTGAAATATTCAAGAAGGGGGTATAGAAGCCTAATTAAGTTGAAAATGGATACCTAATGTTGGGTTTTAACTTGAAATATATCATAATTAATCCCCTTTAATTAACTTTAACACCACTCCAAAGGAGTTTCAAAGGAAAATAAGAGTGAAAATAGAAAACCAAATCATTATTGATGTATCTGAAACCCTCTTCATGATAAAATAATAAATACCAAAGAATAGAAAATACAAGGAAATTCATCTAAGATAGTTATAATTTATAAAAATGCCAAACTGTATTAAGATACCATGATCATGAAAATACCAAACACATCATAGAAAAACACCATTTCTAATCATATAATTCACTCATAAAACATGAAGGGATATGAGCATATCTAGAACTAGGACTACTCCAAGGGACTTCCAAACCACACAAGATTCAAAAGCATCTAGATATACAAGAAGATAACTGATAGATAAATGACATTACACACCAATAACTATGAGAAACAAAATGATCAATTGAACCAAGGGGTGAATCATAAATTATTTTATCTCAAATTAGAAAGTAGAATGACATATTTATAGAAAATAAAAAATGAATCAAATGTGTATTATCTAATAATCATTTATAATAAATATATGCTACATCAGAAAAAATAAAATTATTAACTAAAAATCCATATAGAAATACAATGTTATATGTTGGAAAAATTATAATATATGCCAAAGAAAGCTAGATATAGGTTTATAAAATATCTATATAGGCATACACTGTCACATTTCAATGATACAAAAAATTAATGTACAAAAATACTTATAGCCATAGAACAAATTCACAATTTTATCAATCCTCTCGATGAGAAGGCAAGATTCTAGGATAATTCAGACTATATAGTGGTTGGAGAGTCAATTAATAATGGTTTCTTTTGAACTTGCTCACTTGACATTCTCTCTAAAATAATTTAGACCTCCACCTTTAATACAATAAATTTTATGCATATGAATATATGAAAAATAAATTATAGAACAACATATAAGATATTAATCACTTGCCACCATGTAATAATTGGTCTCAACCAATCAATGCTTTTGTTCATCCATTTGAGGGGTAGGTGCATGATCTAGAGTCGCGAACCCCTATGACCAGCATCAAGAATCAAATTGAACTACATATGAGTACCATTTAAATTTTCATAAATATACATTGGATCAAACTAGAAATATAATATAAAATTTACTAATCTATCTCATACCTTTATCAAAGGCATCGAAGAAAGTTTTTTTGCAACAATACCCACCTCTATTGTGTCATGAATATTGAGAGGAGTCTAAATAAATGGCATCGGCTAAAAATGAATCAACATAATTTTACCAAAATCTACCTAACATTATTTACCAAAATAATCAAGCTCACCTTAATGGAACTTGTATGACTACAAAAAAAACATAGACACGTAGAAGTCATATGGGAAAGGGTGTGCCATACAGGCATAATACAATAAGATTAGACAAAGACATGGGAATGGATCCCAACCTTGGAACTTGTTAGATTTATTGTCAATTGAGAGAAATATAGAGTTAAATAAAGAACATTGGTTAGGACATACAAGGATTCATGTCACACATTTCTTCATCAAGACCTCTATCCTTTAGTATTTGATTGAGCCTTCGTGACACCCTTGCTTGAGAATTTGGCAGCGACACAAGGTTAAGACCACATATTTGAATTTTCTTGGGTTTCTTCCTATACGTTAAGGTATCATTGACTCACAGTTTTAGATCATTCTCTTCATATGTTTTGAAGACCAAGTTTCATGTAGATTTATTGCTAGAGTTCAAAACTCTAGACTGGTTTGAATTTAATATAAATATCCAATAATTTATAGTAGTATGCTTATCTCAAATCTTCAAATTTAAGGTGTCTATATTATAAATTGATTTTTTAATCAATCTTCAAATTCATATAATTATTTTTGTACATATATATCTTGCAATTTCTATAATTTATGAGATCTCATAGTTTCCACAAGGTAGACACCTATAACCTCTATTGCTATTTGCATCTATTTTTAAATATCATTACTTTATCTCCATGATATTTTTGATATGCTATGTTAAATAAACATGTCATAGGTATAAAGAAATGGCTATTTTTTAATCTAGAATTATTGCAATAAATATTTAATTTAAGTATAACTTCCTTAATTCTCTTTTATAATAATTTTTACTTAGAGGATTATTGCAATAAATTCTCCAATTAAAGAAAAGTTCCCTAAGTCTATTTTATGATAATTTTCATTTAGAATTTTACGAATGATATTTAATGTAGCCATGTAAAATCTAAAAATTTGTTGTTCATAAATATAATTTTATTCATTTGTTGAGATTTTTTGCAAATTGTTTTAGAAAAAAATAGCTCTTGTTTCCAACTAAATATTTTCAAAGTCATCATATCTCTAATGCTAGATCCTATGGAATTTTTTATACTTCCAATCTATCTTTGATAGGGCTTCAGGAAAATTCACCGCCAACAATTCACCTCCAAGAATTCATTACCGGCAATTCATAACCATGATAAATTAATCTCTAAGAAAATTCACCACCAGCAATTTCCTTATTGTATATGAGATGAATTATCCAAATTGATGAATTGTTGGTGGTGAATTTTCCATGGAAATGAATTATTGGAGGTGAATTATTGGTGATGAATTGCTAGCGGATAATTTTCCTAGAGCCCTTTAATAGATAAGGAGAACACGATGGACATTAATCATATTAAATTACAACCATGCAATTTATATTTTGGGATTTATAAGAAAAAGTTGAGTTATAATGATTAAATCAAATCCTATTGGAAAATTATTTAATGGGACTAAATAAAGGAACTAAACAATTATCCTGATCTAAATAAGAGACTACTAAAACAAATATACATGATTATTTGGATTCTTCTCCCATTCCTGTGACGTTATCAATATGATATCTATGCAGATGTTATCTTTTATGTAGATTATAAGGTGCATACCATCACCTAACTAAATGTAAATATGTAGCATGGTAAATTTTCCAAATAAAAGCTAGAAATTTTGATGAAATTGGTAAGTTATGGTGAGTCTAGTGTAGAAAGATTTGAGTGTTTACACAAAAACATGTGGACAAATCCATGTTAAAGTCAACCATGCTATTTTTACTTGAACAATTCAAATGATTACACTTATCTTATCACATCTAATAATATTCATTTAACAATTCTCTAAGGCATACAACAAGGTAACTTAACATGTTTTCTCAAGAATCACAAAAAAAAGGCCTTGTACAGGTTAGAAAATTAAATTGGATTTACTGTTCATTATTTTTTCTCGTTTCACTAGGAGATTGTATTTTCTTGACATTAAAAGGTCCATAAGTGATTGGCTGAGATGATGTCCAGAGAAATAGATGTGGCATTTTACTTACAATTGTTTTAATCTAATATGATATAGCTCAAATTTAAATCTATCAAGTTAAATTTTTATAAAATTTGAACTATACAATATATTTCAAGAAAAAGTGCTAAATATTATTTAAAATTTTAAAATTTGTATTCTAAAAGCGTAGGTAAATTCTTAAAATATCTTTTAAAAATATATAATATTATGAATCTATTTTATTTACTAAAGGGTTATATTATTTTATGTGAGAATAATTCTATTTACTCTTGTTTCAACACATACGTTTAATTGTATCTGCATTGTTTAAAATAATGTTTTTATAATTATTTAAATTTCATTTCTTTAGCCAACTTGTGGCCATCACATTTTCAAATATAATTAACGAATAAAAATAGTGGCTTAAATTAACAAAAGAAAATAATTACTTTCTTAGAGTCATAAAATTTTATTTATTTATTTTATTAATCCTAAAATTTAAACTTAAAAATTTTATAGGCTTTTCCATTTGCTTGCTGCTTGTTTTGAAAATATTATGTTTATTATTAAATAATAATAGTTTGGCATGCAAATGGTTGTCAAATTAAAGATGAAAAGTAAAAGATTTTGTTAACACTCTTCACTTCATTACACTCCATCTCTTACTGTCATTGTAGAACGTTTGTTGACATTAACCATAATTGTTATTCACAATCTTTTATTTTTTGAAGATAAATTATATTTTCTGAACATGACAAAATAAAGTATTTGTTCTCTCTTTATAAGAATCAAATTTAATTTGGATTTGTTATATACACATAAGAATTAATTTTAATTTCACCAAAATAATTTTAAAAATGTACAATATATATATATATATTTTAAAAATTTAAAAGCTAAACATTTTTAATTAATTTTTATTAACTTTGGAATGCGTACAATAATATTTTATAACTTTTAAAGTTATAATTCTTTTATATTTTATTTCACCCAACAAACATACAAAAAGAAATTATCTTTTAAATTTGCGTGTACATTTTTTAAAACTTAAAGCCTTGTTCAGGAGTAAATCCGTCTACTAATTCTTATTGTGTTAATGACTTGTTTCTTCTTGGGAACTCTTCTAATATAACCTCCCGTAATCTGCGACGTCCAAGAAAGTTACCCAAGAGGAGTGAATCAACGTCAAATCAACACTGCCTGTTAGTTTTGCAAGTCATTGTGTACAATTTTGCAAGAACACCGACGAGAGGAGAATTTACGTATGTTGCAGGTTCAAGCATGCTAGATCCGGTCCTGAGGTCTACAAAGCGGTCATATTTATCTGGTCCCCCCACTATTGCCCCAGTTAGTGTGTTTGGATTGGAAGAATCTTTGTGAAACCAGTTCATGAAACCTTCGATGCATTTGATCTTCCTTGGTTGTCCATGAATGGACACTACGGATGCTCCTCTATGATGTGGCTGCCTTGGATATTTGGAACCGTATCCTACCATATATGAAATGCCCAAGGGATTCCTTCCTAATAAATAGTCGATCTGCAAAGGGTATGATTAGGATTCGTTAGTTATATTCGCATGCCTGTATGCCCCAAAATACAAATACATGTAGTGTGCTTACTTGCAGCTTTGCAAAGCCCATAACGTCGCTCGCTTTAAAGAGACTGTTGCCGCATGAAAATGTTTGCTTCTTAGCCGACAGTATATCACTATATCTTGCTAGCAAAAAAGAAGCGCCGGTAACATATTGAGTGTTGGCGCCCTCTCTAACATACAGCAAACCTCCTGTAACAATTTAAGAAGTATAGATATCACTGAGGCAATTTTGACGGTTGTAACTAGAAACAAAAGAATTATACATTGGTTAAGGATTGTTAGTGGTGAAGAGATAGAGAGCTAACCTGGAGTGCTATATACAGAACGAATGGGACTGCCTGGAAGAAGTGAACACACAAAGCTTTCTGCATGACTTCTGTAGGCTGAGAATTGAGCTTCCCCTTGGAAATATAACTGATAGATTGCAACGGTGGGTGAAGTGCATAAGTTAGCTTTATGCTAGAGTGTGTTTATATTCTATTTGAAAAATTGCACCGATCCGTGCTTACCTCTGTTAGGAGCACATGAATTCCAGCATATTTGAGCTCCCAGCTGAATTCGTTAACGTATGCATTTAGACCATCGTGCTCGTTAATGTACTTGGAATAATATGGGGACTTGGTAGCTTTGTAGAGCCAAGATGCAGCCCACAGAAGCTCGTCCTGTGAAGAGATGAAATCATCATCGTCTACTAGTTAAAAGTTAAAACTCAAACGTCTAGTGCAGATGTTCAAGAAAAACCAAATTCTTCTTCCACTTACATTGTAGCCTGAATAAGAACAATAAAAGGGGCACTCTCCTGTGTAGGTGCCCTTGTATCGATCGGCAAAACTAAAGAGCTGAAGGGAAACATAAGCGGCTGGTTAGAAAGAAGATTTGTTGACTGGCCGTTGAAGATGAATAAGGTTTTCTGAGAGGGATTTGAGCACCCAAACATACCGATTGAGAGCGTTGGAGGAGAAGATAAGAGTAACCAGGATCTACGACTCTGAAAACAATGGAGGAGGCAGCCAAGGCTGCGGCCGTTTCTGCTGCAATTTCTGATCCAGGAGTGTATTTATCAATCTTGTAAAGAGTTCGAGGAGTGTCCATATCTTCTGGACGCTCCCAACAATGATGGTCTGCCACGGGATCTCCGACCTGTTTTATGCATCAACCTCGTCAGTTCATAAATTTTTTGGCCGGCATATTGAAAGCTTAACATCTTAGATACACTTTGTACCTGAACCCATAACTGATTTGGAGTTGCACTAGCCTTGAGAAAGTAGTCAGTGCCCCATCTAATAGCGTCCCTTGCGTTCTGAATCTCTCCTGCAGCTTTCAACTCTTTCTCATAATCTGGTAGGGCTGAAGAGGAGGAAAAGAATTTTCACACAGTAAAAATTAAAACATAAAATTATTTTCAACACGAATTTCTTTGCTTTCGTAATTTTCTGTTTGCTCACATTCACCTTTCTTCTCATTCACATTCACTTTTTTCTTTTAAAAAAAATTACAATTACAAAATATATGCTAAGGTAAAAAGTCACGTGAAGAATTTTCACGGATGAGAGGAAACGAATACAATTTTTCAAATTCACCTAACTAACTTTTCCCCCGTCAAAATACATTAAATACATTGTCCTTTTCATAATATTCAAACTTAAATATTAAATCTTTCGCATCCCGATATTTCCTTTGGCGGTGGCGGCTTTCTCCATAGTTCCCCGCGGTATCGCGATGGTTAAATTCTTGATTGCGATATTGCGGGCAGCGGTTAGTTGACGGCCCGGTAAACTGCGGCGGTTAAAAATAAAACAAGCTTTTACTGAGTCTCCTGTGATATCGCGATGAATATTTTATTGATTGCGATATAGCGGGCATTGGCTGGAGGTACGGCAGGCGGTTGATATAAAACAAAAACATTACCGAAGACTCCCGCGGTATCGCAATGACTAATTTATTGATTGCGATATAGCGGGCAAAGGTTGGCGGGGACGGCGGCAGTTAGGGTTAATATTCCAACACTCCCCCTTAAGCATAACTGCGCTGTCCACCATGCCCAATCTGTTCCTTTGAAAAATAAAATTATCTCTCCCCAGCGGCTTTGTAAAAATATCTGCACTCTGCTCTTCTGATCTGCAAAACTCTAAAAATATTTCACCATTATTAATTAATTCTCTGATAAAATGATACCTGGTATCAATATGCTTGCTTCTCTTATGAAAGACTGGATTCTTCGAAAGAGCTATGGCTGAATTGTTATCCGCGATAAATTTTTGTTGCCTCCATTTGTTCATTTTGCAATTCTTTCAAAATTCTTCTCACATTAAGCTGCTTGACATCTTTGCACTT
>VDFB02275518.1:0-125689 GCA_007258455.2 Sequoia sempervirens
CTATCTCATGCCAGATTTTTAAATCTTTCTCAAGCGATCCCAAACTCTGCTTGAAGGCTTCCAAAGTCTGATTTAGCTTTATCTTTGCTATTCTGACATTTTTGAGAACTTGCAAGGTCTTCTCAATCATTGGAATACTTTGATCAATCAGCTGAGCTATCCATGAATCAACTGCCTTGGCCTTTTGTGCAATTCTTTCTAATTGCCTAACTGATTCATTAGGAGGAGCTGTAGATAGAGAATCAACTGCCTCTGATGATCCTGTAATCCTTTGAATGACTGAAACCAGCTGAGCATTGTCTTCTTTGAGCTTTTCCTTTTTAGCTAAAAGCTCATTATAGCTTTGTGTCAAAATCGTCACTGAACTTTGAGCATCCTGCATCATATTGGCATGAGTTTGCTTGCCCAATTCCACTCTTGTGAACCTGTAATCAGATACCTGCATTTCTTCATGTGGTTTGTCAACAAGAGGCTCTGCAATCTCAGCATATTTCATTCTATTGCTGTCAACAAAAACTTGTGAGACTATTTTAGCTTTCTTTGCAACCATCGGTTTTGATTTCTTCAATTTTTGGAAATCAAAAATATCAGGAGACACTGCTTGTTTCTTTCTTTTGGGAGCAACTGAATTCAACCATGGAGGAAGATCCAAGGTTGTCACATCTGAAATAGTAACAACAGTTTCTGTAGAAATAGCCTCAATTTGAGATACAACAGAAATTCTAGAAGGTGCCTCGGTTTGTACAGCAACAATGTTTTGTTTAGAAGACAAACTACAACTAGGATTGGCCATGAAGGAATCAAAACTTGTTACAGATGTATCTATTTCTGGAAAAGTTATTTCTGACATGGCTGGAAAGATTGGATTTATGTCAAAAATACTCTTGAAGTTATCGGGCAAGCTTCTTATGGGAGTATTCATTACTAATGAAGGTTGATGACAAGTCTCTTGTGGTGGAATAGAAGGAACGAAAACGGTGGAGAAGGAATCAACATCACTGTCGATAGGGGACATAGGAGATATGACTGATTCTGGTATTGGAGCTTCAATGTGAGGAGTTATCTCACTTAGAATAGTAGAGGTCTCAAGAACCTCGTCTTCTTCTTGCTGATCCAAAACTTGAATCTGCATTTCATTGGCTTCTTTTCCCTTTGATGTTTCCTTTTCCAATGGTTGTTCTGCAGCTCTGCTTACCTTCAGCTTAATTCTGGTACCTGAAGAGGAAGCTCCTTCTTTTGATTGTTCTCTGATTTCTGATTTTAATCCCCTAGGACCAGCTGGATCATCTTCAGCTCTAACTTTGATTTTGATAGTCTTGACGCCTATGCTTTTGAGCCAAGAGTTGGTGTTCGCCAAGACTGATTGAAACCTATCAAAGATTGAGACAGATTCCTTTTGGGACCATTGAATTGCAGGAATGAGAGCATTAGCAACTCCTTGTTCTTCGTATTCAGGATCTAAAATCTGCCTATCATCAATTACTCCCTCTGGAATTAAAGTCAGATTTAGATCAATAATTTGCTCCAAAGTTAGCCTGCAGTAATCCATTTTGTATATATCCTTTTCTGTCCGGAGGTCTGCCCAAATGTCTTCAATGCGGTGAACATGAGTGAAGGCTCTTTTTATTTTATCTTTCATCCTTCTGTAATCAAAATCCACTCTAGCTTGGAATCTCTTCAATGTTATCTCCTGAAGTTCAGTCTCCATTGCTTTGGCTCTTGAAGAAGTTGTTAGAGAATACCTGTCGATTACCAATGGATTATGTGAAGAAATACCAATTCCAGACTTATGTTGCGTAGCTTGACGTGAATGAACTGCCATCAACTGTCTTCCCAGCTCCATCAGAATGATCTTATCAGTCGGATATCTTGGAAGCATATAAGGTTGGTCTTCAAAGCATCCAACTCTCATATAAGTGAAGGTAGGAAATTGAAGAAACAAGCAGCCATACTGATTAACTTTATTCCAAGCTGCCTCAGATACCCTGTTATTTGCTAGTTCTTTGTCAAACAAACACATAAAATAACCAAAGAAGGCATCTTGAACCCTTCTATAATGCGTTCGGCTTGGAATAAAAGTCAGCTGATCATAATATTTCCATACAGGTACCAATGATCTGTCACCTTCAGGAGATAGGCCTGGAAAATGTCTCAACGAAGCTGCTATATAAACCAAGTATGAATTCATATAGAAGGTAAGAGTGGTAGGAACCTGTGCAAGCTGTTCACACAAACTGTCACTGATTATTTCTCCCCAGAATATTGGATGCTGTGCTTTTCTAACAACCACCATGAACTTATACATCCAGTTTTCAAACACATTAGAAACTTTCAACCCTGCAATTCTACTCAGAAGAGTGATCATATCATTAATTTCCTCTTTAAAATCAGACCGATACAACTTGGGTATCCGCGTCACACAAGGCCGTGGTTTGAGAAGCCATTTAGAATTGATATGTTTAATACAATCACTCTTTTTCTGCTCAAAATGTCTGTGAACACTCTTCAATGAAATCTCTGAATATGTAGTTGCATCAGGAACTCTGAAAACTCTGTTGATTGTTTCAGCATCAAGTCTGATAACCACGTTGCCATCATCGTCCTTGATAGTTCTGGATTCTTTATCAAAGTGTGCTGCACATGCAAGGACGAATTCTGGTTCTAGGGCAGCAATAGGAAAAGAAGACACCAGATGAATATGACTCCTCAGCAATTTCTGCATATCAGAAGAGGTAGATTTCTCAGCTCTCTCAAGAAACTCGGACATATCAATATGCCCTATTTCTGTATCTTTGATCTCATCGATATTTGAAACAACGTGAGACGGAGAAATCTCATTCTGATATTTATCAAACTTGTATTTCATCTTTTTGCTTTTAGGAGAAGTTGGCTCGTCTGTCATTGAACAGGAATCTGCAAGACTGCGGTGAAAACCCCATAAGGTCAGAACATCATCAGCATCAACGTGAGTGGACATGGCGAAACTCAAACCCTAAGACAATGAAATGGTCTTTCAAAGAATGATGGAAAGCAGATGAATACAAATTCGAAATGGATGGAATAATGGCAGGATGATGGCAGTCAAAAATAACGATTTGTCTTCTTGAAACAGCAGCAAGACAAAGAGATTTTTGGCTTTGGATTTGGAATTTTGTCCAAAAAGGTCAACTTTTGTGCTTTTTAAGGCATTTCGGGTTTTTTGAATGATTTCAACAATTTCGGGATTTTAAAGAGCTTTAGCAATTTCTGCTTTTTGTAATTTCGGGATTTTAAAGAGATTTAGCAATTTTTACAAAGGCAGTCGGGATTTTTCGGAAGTTAAACAATTTTTTCAACTTTGCAATTTTGAAAATTGTTATTTCAATTGCAAATCCCAAAATTGCATTTTGGTTTTCAAAACCCGAAATGTAACACAAAGTAGATTATTTGTGAAAAATGATAATGGATGTTTTGAGGTGAATGGATGTAAATGAAATGGTAAATGGAAGTCTTATTATTTGAAAAGATGAATGAAAGCGTAATGAAGGAAAAGTTTATTGCTGGAATGAAATAATGGAAAAACGCATTTTTATTATAAGGCATTTCAAAGTGAAAAAATGCGTTATGTATGATGGAAGTATATGAGATGGAAAACGAATTTCAGTGAAATGAAGGAGAACGAAGGGTGCGTAGGGTATGAAAGATAAATGGAAAATGAAAAATGCATTTTATATGAGGGGCGAAATAAATGGTAGTGAAAATGCATTTAATTGAGAGCGAATGATGGAATGAAGGAAAATGGTGGGCGGACAAATAAGCAAAGGAGGCGAGAATGCATTTTGAAAAGGGACGAGCTAAATAACCAAGAAAACGCGTTTTAATAAAAACAAAAACAAATATCAACAGATATACATAAAACAATTTAATAAAGACAGAAAAAACGTATAAAAATAAAACGCGTTTTAGTAGAAGACACAGAAAATCTGAAACGAAATACCTAAATGACAATGACGTCTAATATAAAGCAATAAATGACAGAAAAACGTTAAAAGAAAGATAAAGAAATGCGTAGCATACCTGAAGCAAGTTCGAACTGAAAACAATGGAGATAAAACCCTAGGCGAGATGAGAAGATGACAGAAACTCAGCTATTTACTGACAAAAATCCGAACTTCAAGCATTAAGGTTGACAAAATCTCCATGAAATAGGGAAGTAAAAGCAAAGAAGGATTCAACTAGCTCGAATCTGAATAGCATCAGGTTTTTCAAAGTCTTTAGCAATGTAAAATGACAATAAAACATGAAATCGGGTTTTCAAGAAGTCATAACATGTTTTTTTACAAAATCGGGTTTTTTAGACTTCAATGCAATTTCATTTAAACCAAATCGGACTTTTTGAATCACTTTAGCAATTTTCATTTTGTCAAAAATGAATACTTTAACAAATTCGGGTTTTTAAAGCCAACTGACAAATTTGCTTTTTGTCAAAAATATAAAGACTTAACAAAAATTCGGGTTTTTGAATCACTTTAGCAATTTCGGGATTTTTAGGAACTTTAGCAATTTTGCCTTTAAGTCTAAATTTCCCTATTTGCTAAATTGCTCTGAAAACCCGAAATTGGTGAAAAAGACACCAAAAACGACTCAAGTCTAAATTTCCCTATTTGCTAAATTGCTCTGAAAACCCGAAATTGGTGAAAAAGACACCAAAAACGACTCAAAAATTGACGAAAATGGAAACATAAGGGGGAAAAAGAGTAGCCCAAAGGTTAATAAACCTAAAACAGAGATTTGTCACTCTTTGCACCTCGTAATGCGTGCCTTAGAGAAGAAAAATCTCAAATTTTATGAAAATTTTGATTGGTTATCCAAATTTTAAAACGAGTCAAAAATTTAGGATAACAGCTGGCTCCGACTGGGGAACTGCCTTCGAAGACGAAGGTAGTAGAATCCAAAATCTGTAAATACCTTAGGATTCATTGGGCTACGGAGTCATTAAACAAAAATAAACAAAAATAAAAGACTCAGAAAATTAAAAAGACTAAAAATAATTTAAAAGACTAAAAAAACTAAAGGACTCAAACCTTATATACAGAAATCAATCTAAAACTCTACTGAAAGTAGTGTTTTAGATGCTGCCCACTGTAAGGAAGTGGGAACGGAGTGCCATCTTGATACGCCAGTAGGAAGCTATTCTCACCAATTACTTGATGAATTACAAAAGGACCACGCCAAAGAGAATCAAATTTCCCATGCATTCCTTTTGGTTCCCTCCTCTTATCCCAAAGCAAGACGTGCTCACCAACTTGGAAAACCTTTTGCTTTGCTTTTTTATCGAAGAGGGCTTTAACTTGCTTTTGATGGTTGTTAATACGATCCACCACTTGTGATCTTTGTTCCTCTAACTGAGAGAGAAACATTATCCGTTTATCAAGAGAACTTTCAAATGTAACATCTTCTACAGCTTTGACCAACTTGAGGGCTGGAAGTTCCAATGTAATAGGAATTTCTGCATTTACTCCATAGAGCAACTGAAATGGAGACATGCCAATGGCTCGTTTGGGTGTAATGCGATCAGCCCACAAAGCATCATACAACGCTTTATGCCATGATCTTTGATTTTCATCCACAAGCTTTCGGATGATAGTGATCAGATTTTTGTTACTTGATTCAGCTTGACCATTACCTTGCGGATAATAATCTGATGAGTGAGCCAATATTATGCTATAATCAAAACAAAACTGAGTTACCTCATAAGATGAGAAAGAAGATGCATTGTCTGTCACCACCTTATAAGGAACACCAAATCTCGATATGATGTTTTCTTTCAAAAATCTACATACTACCTCAGAAGTAGCATGTTTCACAGGAATAGCCTCTACCCACTTGGTGAAATAGTCTGTTGCAGCGAGAACAAAGGTATGTCCAGCACTAGAGTGAGGGTTAATGACGCCAATGAAATCGATTCCCCACTGCCTGAAAGGCTCTTCTATCACAACTGGTTTTAAGGGCTGTGACATCATTTTTTGCTTACCAACAAATTGCTGGCATTGTGTACATTTACGTACCCATTTATATGTATCTTGGAAAAGCGTAGGCCAATAATACCTAGCTCTCAAAATCTTGTGAGCAGTTACTGATGGAGAAAAATGGCCACCACATGCCAAGTTGTGAAAAGATTCAACCAACCTGTCTTGCTGCGCCTTATCAACACAACGCTGAAAGTTACCATCAAGAGTCCTTTTGTACAAACCATTATCCCAAAGAATAAAACTTGCAGCCTTGAGTTTCAAATTCCTCTTTTCTTTGAAAGAGAGATGAGATGGGCATTCACCATAAGTCAGAAAATAGGCAATATTTGAATACCACTCATCAGTAGTGCTGACAAACAAGACTTTAGGAAGGTCTTCATAAGTCTCTTCTTCACTTTCTTCAGAACTGCTTTCGGCCATCAGCTGACATAAACCTCTGCCACGAACAAGCTTGGTAGGTTTTATTTCTAAATCATACTCTTGGATTTTAGCCACCCAATTTCCTCTTTTTGTACCAAAATCTTGCTGTGTCAAAATGGATTTGACAGCTGTATCTGGAACTAATACTATTGTATGAGAATTAAGAATATAGAACCTGGAATACTTGACTGCCTTTACAACAGCAAAAGCATTCTTCTCAACTGTAGAATATTTGAGCTCATGAAGCTTTAATGGACAACTCATGAAGGCAATGGGAGACTCAATCCCTTTTGAGTTTTGCTGCATCAGAATAGCAGACATGGTATGCTCTGAAGCATAACTGTACATAATAAAATCTTTAGTGTAATCTGGACTAACCAGCACCGGAGCGTGAGCAATTGCATCTTTGATTTCAGCAAAAGCAGCTTTACCTTCATCATTCCAACGAAAAACAGCTTTTCCTTTCATCATATCAATGATGTGACGTGTTTTCTCAGCAAAATCTGGGACGAATCTCCTTAAGAAATTCACTTTGCCAAAGAAAGAATGAACAGCTGTCTTACTAGATGGCAAAGGCAGATTCTGAATAGACTTTACCCTCTCAGGATCAATCTTGATTCCTTCGTTTGATACCACATGTCCCAGAAGTTTACCCTCAGTAACCCCAAAGATAGACTTCTTGGGATTAAGAGAAACACCATGTTTGCGACATCTCTCCAACACATCTTGTAAATGAAATAAATGATTCTCACGATCTTTTGAAAAGACGGTGAGATCATCCAAATACACCACAATATACCTTCCTAAGATACCACGAAAAGCTAAATCCATAGCTCTTTGAAAGGTTGCTCCTGCATTAATTAATGCAAAAGGCATTCTACGATATGCAAAAGTACCCCATGGGGTAGTAAAAGCAGTTTTATGTCTGTCTGCTTCACTTACCTCAATCTGGTTGTAGCCTGAAAATCCGTCCAGCATAGACATCATTTGAGAACCTGTTACTGTCTGGAGCACTTGATCCATTATAGGCAAAGGATAATTATCCTTTAATGACTGCTGATTGAGATTCCGAAAATCCACACAGATGCGAATTTCACCATTCTTCTTGCGTACTGGAACTATATTGGCTACCCAAGTTGAATGATGAATGGGAAAAATAATTTGTGCGTCGAGCATCTTCTGGATTTCTGAATAGATAGTGCCAGAAATTTTGGGATTATACTAGCGCTGCTTTTGTTTGAAAGGAGCTGCATCACTCTTCAAAGGGATTTCATGCTGAACTTCTCCTGACTGAAAAGATTTCAAATCATCATATGAATAAGCTAGCACATCTCTGTACTGCTGTAACAATTGAATAATCTGATTTCTCTCCTCTGGAGTACAACTATTACCAATGTTAACCATCTTGGGATCATCTTCAGATCCAATATTGTACTTATCATACCCCGTAGGAGAATCTGAATTCACTTGTTGTTGCTTTTTGATATATCGGTCATGCTTGTCAAAAAGTTTTTCCAAAGATACCAGTCCCTTAGGAATTTTATTCCCCTTTAATTGCAGAATTTCTCCATCAGATTCGGACCAAGTATCTGACATAGAATCTGAGGAAGGAGAAGAATTGCTTCCTTCAAAATACAGATTATTAAAACCATCATCAACTTGTAAAAAATTAATAATCTGTTTATCATCATTGAAAATCTGCCAATGGTCCCAATTATCTGGAACACTAGGCCTGCAGATTATTTCAACAATATATTTATCTTGATTAAAATCAAGATGAGGAATAAGGAGAGTTGCTGAAACAGCAAGAGAATCAGCTCTGTCATTGAATTCTCTAGGAACAACTGAGATGCTGAAAGCATCAAAATGAAAACCAATTGTGTTTTCCAAGAGTAGATAGCTTCTCTATCCTCTGCATCTGTGACTACATCATATGCCACACTCAGGTGAGCAATCATAATCTCATCTCGGGGTTTGTTAATCGCCATATCTCGCTCCTCATCCTGAAGACGAAGATGGAGCTCTCGTGCATTGTACCGCAACTGATATAACTCTGTGAGCATAGCACGGCCTCTAGCAACGAACTCCTCCTCCCATTCATCCAAACGCTTGCCATATGCAACTAAGTGATTAAGTTGACTTTGCTCACCGAGGCTCAAGCATCAATGGGAGTGTGTTAATGGTATCTCGGCTCCATGCAATGCTAGAAATCGTATTGACGGTTGCCTGATTTCCAGCCTGAGGGCTGCCTTATCTTCTCCGGCCCTTCAAGATTCTATCCCCGCACCGCTCAGAAAGTAACTTGTAGGAGATCAACCTGGGTTTGGCGTATGCTACGACCAAGGTTGACTGTGATAACCTCAAAATCCTGAGATTCCAACTCAGTCAAGCTCTTCCCCTGTGGAGGTATAGCAGTCTCGACGACAATCTCCATGTCAATGTTCCTCTCTACGTGGACCATGTTCTTGACCCTCTTGTCTGGCGCATCCTGGTAAATCTCATCAAAATCAGAATGATTAAGAACATAGGATGGCTGCCTCCTCTTCCTTCCTAGCTGAGCTTCGATCCAAGATTGATCTCGGCTAATGCTACTAGAAGGGTCGGTACTAGCAACAGGAGGTACTGATGAGAGTGAATGAGTGGAGGACCCACTGCGAGGTGGAGAGTCTAAATCCAATTCAATGAGAATTGGGGTTGGTGACTACTCTGGAACTGATGTAGGAACTTGAGGTTGAACCTCAGGTACTGGCGGACTGTGAACTGGCCTCTGAACTGGCTCTGTGACCGGCTGTCTGTCAGGCTCCGTGTGTGTAATAGTGGCAAGCGCCTTGCCCTTTGAATTGTTTGGCGCTTGACATTTCTTAGGAGGATTACTCTTCTTTTGTTTGGGTTTTGACAAAGAAGGTAGTGAAGGATTCACCACTACTGGCGGCTCTGCTCTAGGAACACTTACCCTCCTTGTCTTCTTGCTGTCGAGGTAAAGTATACTGTTCTGAATAACTCTACTTGACCTCTCTTTGACCGTTGCGTATTCCTTGGCGTACCAATCAACTGCTGGCAACAGTTGTGTATCAACTTGCTCTCTGAAAAACTGAGGAAGAACTTCTCCCTCATCATCTGATAAAACTCCCACATCTTCTGACAAGAAAATAGAATTTATGTCTGAATGCTTCTGGATTTGATTGTGTGTCCTCTTTTTTTTATCGACGTTTCGGATCACACTCAGTGAGCCATCATCAGGATAGAGAGTTGAAAAAGATGAGAAGGGATAAGTTGCAAACCCAGCTTGTATAAAAGAGAGGGAAAGAGGAGAGATGAAGGTGTTAGGGTGAGGTGCGCAACCCAAGGGAATTGCTAAAAATATAACAAACAAAAAATCAAATAAGAGGAAACCATTCAAGTATTAAGAAACAAAGAGAATAAGAAGTAATTCAAGAAAATAAAAAACACGAGAAATTATATGAAATAACAAAATGGCCAAGGAAGCAAATAATAGGAAACCACTCAAATACTAACAAATTTTTGAGAAAGGAACCACACACAACCAAATAATATGGGATCACCACAAGTAGAAAAGGAAACCGAAAAAACAAACTAGATACCTAAAAATAAAGATATGAAATTAAAATCAATAATATAATACTAGAAAAGGCATTAAATATTCTAATTGAATATATATATAACAACCAAATTAAAAACAAATGCAAAAGAAATGAAATAAACAAAATAAAATAAAACAAAACAAAAAAAAATTGTTAAGATTTTGAGTTTTTCTCATTTCCTTCTACCTGTGGTGATCCCATATTTGGTTGTGCGCGGTGGTCTCTTTCAAAAATCTCCTGTTAGTATTTGAGTGGCTCCTCATTATTTCCGTTTCCTTGGCCATTTTGTTATTTCATATAATTTCTCGTGTTTTTTTATATTCTTGACTTACTTCTTATTCTCTTTGTTTCTTAATACTTGAATGGTTTCCTCTTATTTGATTTTTTGTTTGTTATATTTTTAGCAATTCCCTTGGGTTGCGCACCTCACCCTAACACCTTCATCTCTCCTCTTTCCCTCTCTTTTATACAAGTTGGGTTTGCAACTTATCCCTTCTCATCTTTTTCAACTCTCTATCCTGATGATGGCTCACTGAGTGTGATCCAAAACGTCGATAAAAAAAGAGGACACACAATCAAATCCAGAAGCATTCAGACATAAATTCATATCGATTGTGGAAATCTAATTACATTGAAAGAAAACAGAAATCTGTGAGAGAGAGAAGCGGTCGTAACTACGTCTGCGAACCTCGAAGTCATCTGCGCAATTCGCCCAGTAATCCTCCATAGAAGGCTCATGATATGTGCTTCCAGCAAGGCGAGTTGTGTAATGACCTAAAAGATCATAGGCACGTGCTTCAACAAGATACTTAAGATGATATTTCTCGAGCTCTTGTCCTGCAACTTTGGCATCAATTGCCGTCTTGCACCAATACATTCCAAACTGAAAAGGAAAATTGATAGATGGTACAGTTTACGCGTAGGCAAAGACGGCTGAACATCATGCACTGGCCTTTAGAACTCCCCGAAGATTGTTCTATCCAAGGATAACGTGGAAGCATAGCTGATTTCCCGTGAACTGTGATACCTCTGATGTAGGTGTATGTCGAATTGAATAAACCAATCTGCCCATCCATCCATCGGGTTCTAGCAACCGCCGATACAAATGTGCAACTCCCCGTCCAAATTTCTCAATCGTGATAAGCTTCTAGTGCCTCTATGAACACGCTTTGAATGACATTCACCGTGAACTCGCTGATCATAATATCGATAGACTTCAACACCGAATGCCCACGCATTTAGTCCCCTGAACCGACCCTCGAGCAAGCCGCATCAAGCACACGAGATATGAACACATGTGAAACTCATGGGCAACTAGGAAACCTCGCGGATTCCGGGCCTGTGGAGAATATCGCTTAATGAAGGATGCCCAGTCATAATGCTCCTACCCAGAAATGATGCGACCAATAATGTAATACATCCAAGGCTGGAAAACATTCGCATGTGCTTGACCTGAGACACGATTCAGGAGTGTGATTAGAATCGCATACTCATCCTTGTATTCACCACGACCCACATTGTTTGGCAATCTATTCTTTGCTTGTTTTAACCATCTTTCTGCCATCTTCTTCTAACACTTGTCCACATCAGCGTCAAATGCCTGCTCACACTGCTCCATGGAAATAACTAGACTGTTCGGGTGTTGAGGAATGCCAAAACTCCTTTCAATGTCTAAAGGCTTGAGACTGCAAATGACTCGTCCATCAACTAACACTATCTCACGAGTAGTAGAATTGTAATGCTTGATACAAGCCATCACGAATTCAACACAATGAACGGAGATAGGTATGGAAGCGGCCTCTAATAAGCCAAACTGCTCAATATTTTGAATAATCGAAGCTCTGATCTTAACAGGATCAAGAACTACTTCTGGCAACACTTTGTGAAGATCTGTCTCAACCATCCTGAGGAAGTCATGAGTAAGGACTGTTTTGGTCCTGTATTCGAGCTGAGTGAACTACATTCTGAAAAACTCGCCTGTTCACTGTGAACTTGACTATGTTCTGACAAGATTTCTGAAAGCTAATAATAGCCTGCGAGAGTTAAAAATAGCCTTTCGAAGAGTTATTTTCGGCGGAAAATCTGAGATATGGGTTTTGTCCAGAAAAAGATTCTAAGACAACCCAGAACGTCAGATATGCGAAAATATGACTTCTACTCGATCGTACAAAGACTTTTCAGTTGAGAAAATTAGTAACTCGAGAACGAATGTTCTGAAGTTAAAAATTCCTGAAAAATCAAGTGCACGATTTTAACTCGAGGAAATTATATAGAAATGATCTAGATGTTTGAACTTGTCGAATTTGCCAATTTCAGGAACATGCGAATTGTAATCTGAGAGAAATTTGAGAATCAAGGAGGAAAAGGATGTTTTTGTACATTCTTTTGTGAAAATCGCCCTTGAATTCTTCAAATTGCTGATAATTGTGAACTTTGATCCTGCAAAAAGATATGTTAGATAAAATCGCCATTGGAATTTGATGAGGAATTCGCCTTTGATTTGGAAGAATTCGCCTTTGCTTGAGAAAAACGGATTTTCCTTGAAGTTGCGCCTTTGTTATTTGAGAAATACGAACTTGCCTTTTGAAGAAAATTACGAATTTCTATTGAAGTTTGAGAATCCGCCTTTGCAAACTGAAGGATTGCGAATTTGCTTTAAGCCTTTGCTCTTTGAGAATTTCGCCTTTGTTTCTTGAAGAATTGAATTTACTTTAAAAAATATGAATTTCTCTTAAGATATGAATTTTCTCTTAAGAAATACGAATTTCTTTTGAAGCTTTGTGAATAATAAATGAAGGCGCCATGCTTAAATAAGAAGAAATTCGCATCAATTTATGAACTGCAAGATTCAAAACCCTGATTGAAATAGAAGCCCTCTGATTGGACCCCTTTAAGTTTCACTGCCACTGACTGGAAGTTTGAATTCAAATAAATAATAAAATATTCATTATACAAATAGCAAAGGCACCAAAAATAGAAAAACGCCATTTAATGCTAAAATTGCAAAAATAAATATTAAATATTTTGAACTTCAGTTGACAATTCGAATGAAGCTTTAGGATTCACTGTTAGACTTCACCGATTCCGAAAGTCATCTCTTGAGCTCATAGGCATCCATTTGCTCAAGATATTGCACTTTTTATTAACTTCCTATTTTATAGCTGACGACAAAGTCACGACTAGCCATCTTCGACACTGATTTCTGAATGACCGGGAGATGCTGAGACTGAGCTGGAGAATTCATCGGAAAGCCTACTAAACAAGGATGAAATGTCTGCTGGGAGACACTACTGCAAAATCCATCATTTAACACCCTGAAAAATTAGGCGCCCTTGATTAAATTCATTTACGGGTTCCAGACTTAACCATTTCTTCAAACTGCCATTTGACACTTCAAACAGCTACTGACGACGAACGGTGAACCCTGCTGACAGGAAACCAAGCGCACTGCATGACTGGAGACATTCTGCATCCAACGATTGTACACAAGGCATCTGAAAAGTTCATTAAGGGCCTCAAAAGTAAAAGCGCCCCTGGCCTTCAGTTGCACTGACACCATTTTGACAAAAGTTGAACTCTCAACCAGACGCCCTACTTTGACCTCTGATATCTGGAGCTGGGATGACCCGATTCGAGCACTATCTATTTTAACGGATAGCCAGAAGGACCCACGAGAGAAGTCTCTAGAGGTGACGAAGCAAGAAAACTGCTTCTAAGACCTCAAAAATGCCAGTGTGTATTTTATTTAAAATATCCACTCCATACTTAGCCATTTTCTGGATGTCTTCACTTTTCAGCATTTCGCCAAAGACCTCGCACGTACGAGCGTTTGCCAAATCCCGAAGGCTGACGGCTGAGCTCGTTGAATAGATAAAGTAATTACGCTCAAGTCTCGTGAAGACTTTGAATCCGAACGACCTCATCTGACAGGCCTAAAGGCTAGGCACCTCTGGACTGTAGAAATACAATGAAAATTTTATGTTGGTTCGCCCGTGAAATTACATGCTTGGTAGAACCTCTGCCACGATCACCTGGAACGTTGGATCGACAGGCCGGATGATGCATCGCGAACCTAAACAAGAATAGTACTGATGTCAGGAAGACTTCGTCAGCAAATTTTACCATCTTAAGGATCATTTTAACCAGTGCCCCTAAGTTGTAGTTGCGCTGGAAATGCAATGAAGAAGCTCTGGAACATGAAATCTCCATTATAAGCTCATCTTCAGACATCGGCTGCCGGAGCTCTGAGACTCGGATGACTGCGTTTGATAGTTTATTGGACGAGCAGACTAGTCGTGAAGAGATTGACTGTATTAGCCACCAGAAATACCAGAATCTACCCTCCCTTTAAGAAGGGCACCCTCAAGCTACAGGCGCGCTTTTTGCTGAAAAAGGACAAATTCCTCATATGTGAAACTTTGGGAATTTCAACTTCTTCGCCAGTTGCCGGAACTGCGGGTCTCGGAAAGCTTCGCTGCTAATCGGATAGCCAGACCAATTAAGAGTTTAACTATATGCATGAGCATTTTCAACAAAATCTTGACCTTCAAAAAGAACCCCCTCTACATGTACTTTTTTGCTTTTTCAGAAATCTTCATAAATTAATCAGAAATCATCATCTCGATCAGAAATGACCATGTGCAAGTGAAATGCTATCAGATCTTTCCATCTGAAATGTCCTTCTGACCTCTTTCAAAGTTATGATCAATAAAACTGTTTAACTGACAAAATATTGACAAAAACTCCATGCTAAGATTTGCCCAAAATGTATTTTACATTCATTTAGCAAGTTTAGACTATTTTAGCAAAATCCTTATGAAGCAAAAAAATTGGTTTGGGTACTACACTCAGAAATGATGAACACTCAGAAAATTATTCTTTTGGAAGAGAACAAACTCGAATTGATGAATTCGAAGAATAAGCAACTCAAAACTCAAGGCAAGAACACACAAGCGACTCTCGAGTGTTGGCGTAAGATTTTCACCATGGAGTAAGAGTTGCACAACAGCTATGCCACACATATTTGCGCATGAGTTGCTCTCATCCAAATTTCGGAGGGGTATAGCTACCACGTTGTGCTTCAACAAAAGTCTTTCAACATGGAACATGTATGCTATATACAATCCTAATAGATTTATGGAACAGTAGGTACAAGTTAACAAGCATGCAAACTAATAATAAACTACGTTACTTCTATTGAAATTGCTCGGTTTAGATACACTACATCATGACAACAATAATACTTAACATTACTCAATAAATTCTATGCCAGAATAACATTCATTCATCAAGACAAACAGAGTAATGGTAAATAGTAACATGGGATGTAACAAAATCCAGAAAATTTTAAAATCCCTGCTGTAGGTTTGATGACATACATAAAGCACAGAAACTATTCTACTGATAAACGAATCAAAATATGTAGCTTGATGGGTCAATCACAATAGCATAGTGGGACAATCAAAGTGATTAATGAAGTTTATACTTCACAACTTTTTCATTTTCCATCAGTAAAGGGATAAAGACAAAATTAAGTTTAAACAAAAGCAGACTATATTTGCTACACTCTGAAAATTATTATATGAAGGCCTCATAAACTGATGGAATGATTCCATAAAATCTAAAAAATTTACTAATTAAAAATATATCTTAGTGGGTACTATGAAATCCATTATTGCTTTATTGCAGTAATTTATAAATTTTTAATATGATAGAAGCATGTCCTGTTTTTCACATTTGCAGTTACAAATCAAACTATGCAAAAACAAAACTTGACAGATTTGTTCAGAATGGGGAAACAAGAAGCCAAGAAGGACTGAATTTGACAGTGTAGGTTCACAAACTGAGTCAGAAATGGTTGAAACCTTCCTGCAGCAGCCAACTGCTGAACCTTCTCCTCCATCTCTTCCATTCTTCTTAGCGTTTCTTCAGCCAGATTAGATAAAGTTGGATTCTCTGCATTGCCAGCCATTCCACTGAGAAGCAGCACTGAACCCTTCTCTGAAGCTATTCTTGAGCAGAACTCCCTCTCATGACAAAATTCAAGCAGTAACTTCACTGCATATTCTTTTTCCTTTTCCAAGTTTCCATTTAGACTCTTTATGGAAGTTTGCTAACACCAGCTTCAACCATTATTAACTGCTAATCCATAATCATATATGATAAGTAATTTAGAATAGATCACCAAAGCCACAAACATAGTAAACAGAGGCTGGATTGCAATGATAAGTATATATGATATGTCAGTATGCCTAAGGTTAAAACTTGGTTTTTTCTTCATCGACAAATTGTGATAAAAAGCACAAACAAAAGCTTGTAGACTTTGAAAAAGCTATTTAGATGTATTATTCTCAGAAAAACAGACAGCAGACTGAATTTTAGGTTTTCATGAATCTTAACTAAGCAATTAATGTAAACTCATAGAGATAAAGTTTAGAATCACAACTAACAATCAAAATCATGCATTTGAACATTCTCCAATCAGTAGTCATCTATAGAGAGGTTCATCAATTCTTGCAATAACAAAGCAAAACACACAAGTAGATCCAAAGTGATCTCTACTCAATTCCCATTCTAGAGAAAATTCTTGAATCCCTGGTACAAGAATTTCACAATCACAATTTGAGCATGGAATGCTCATTAAACCAGTGTTACAATCAAATTTTCCTCAGACTTGGCAAGCTGATTTTTTACCCAGACATGGACTTAGTGCCTAGACTCAGTACAAACTAAGGACTTCTGCCTGACTTGGCACAAACTAAGTAAAGACTTAGCAAATTAAAAAAACCATGAAATATAGAGATTTTTAAAGATTTAAAACTTGTTAGATATATAAATATTGTCTGTTTAAGGTGTACAGAACTTGTGCATTATGATATCCATGGCATCAAAAACAAAAATTGCAATATGGAGTCATGAACTATGGTAGGAGCTTATATCCCTCAGCCCATCACTAGTTTTATGTGGAACATTCACTAGTATCTCAAGAAAGTCTGTTGCTGCTACAACCTTAGGAGCATTAATTACAAAGGGTTTGACAACTTAGCAAACTAGAAGTATAAATGTAATTTAACTACTAAAATTTTACTTGGAAAAAAGTCTTAAAAAAATGTTCTCTTCCATCCAACATGGTTAAAAAAGATTTTCATTTTTTTTGTTATTTAAAACTAAAGTATGGATTTGGGAGTAGTGCCCCAAATGGGGTCAAAGGGGAGAGCCCTTTGTGGGGATGTGGGGGCAACACCCCTAGCGGGGTCAAGGGGCAACACCCCTTATGGGGGTCTGGGGGTAACACCCCCAATGGGATCAAGGGGCAGTTGTTTTTCACAGTTTTATCACTTTTAACCATCTTCTAAAAGTCCTCCGAACCCTTCAAAAATTCCTTCACTTTCATGCTTTTAATGTTTCCAAATTTTTTTGCTTTTTTTCTTGATTATCATTGACTTGAATAAGTCTACTCGTCGAAGCTTGCCGAATACCCAAGACACAAGTCCCCGAGCCTTGTTTTGACCTACTCACCTCTAGAGTCATCAATTCTAGACAAGTTCTAGAGAGTCTTGTAACTATGCATGGAACAAGGTCAGCAACAACTAAATGTCATTTCAATGTTTCCAGATATATTTTTTGTAAATTGCATGCCATTTGCAATGCTCTCACGAGTGGCACTAATTGTTACACCCCAAATTGTGAAGTTACTATTTACTATTACTATATAGGGTAAATGTGAATGTAATGTGAATTTTGGAGATGAATTAATGATGCTTGTACCTTGTTATCAATATGAATGTTATCTCATTTGATGTTGTTTCATTTGATGTTATCTCAGTTGATGTTATTCATAGTGAAATACTGCATATATGTGAATAGATGGTTGTTGAATTGTTATTCTAACTTTTGGAAATGTTTATGCATACTGCACATGTTGTGAACAATTGACTGTCGAGTGCATGTGTTAGTGGTTGCAGGTAAAATGTTCATTTCTCCAGGGGGAGGGGAAGTATGACTCAGGAGAAGAACTTGGTCGGGTAACCGGTAACATAAACTATCTAAGCATATACACACACCAAATTAGAATGATTGAGTTGAGTCAGTTTGAGGGTAATAGGTAAGCCATCCTTAGCCGATATGTCTACATTAGGAGTCTTGTTTACTTCTGCATGTATTGGGAGATGTTATCTATTTGAGCTTGTGAGTTCCTTTCTTATATCACTATACTTGACTGATGAGTGCTTTTTTTTTTTTTTTTTTAATATATATATATATATATATGAGCATATACATATATACACATGAGCATTCATGTTTGGGAAGAATGTATATATGTATGTATATATAAATATATATATATAACACATCTCTGTGTGTTTGACTACCAAAACAGTAGTCTATACTTGATTATCGAATAAGTTATGGCTTTGCATGATATGGGTATTACATGCCTAGATATATATATATATACATTAATACACATCAGCATTTATGCTTGAATAGAGGAGTGTATATACATATATATATATATATATATAAGTATATTATTATTATTAGCATGTGAATGTTTACTCATTTGAATTCATTTGAATACCAAATATAAACGTATTTGATTATCATGGAATATATATTTGTGGATATATATATATATATAAGTACTTGTTTATAAAACAAATATATATAAATATATGATAATTAAATAGAAGTCAAATTATAAGTATGAGTAATGCCAAGCGTATATATACATAGGTATATATATATATATATATGTAATCTACATATTGGCTAAGTATTGATATATGATAGATCGATTATCAATAACAAGAGCTTGGGGGCCAATTATTTACTAAACCATAGGCCAATTTAATATAGCATATGCATGCACATTAGAGGGCCGAATATGTCTTGTTTTGATCAAGAATAAGGGGCGAACTATATGCTAAATATAGAGCACCAAATAAGTCAAATTGGCTAGAATACCTTAGTCGATCTAATATAAGCAAACAACAAGTACATTAAGCTTGGAACGTGTTGTCCCTAATTTTTGACTTGTTAAAAATTGGGATAACCTATCAAAATTTTGAATAAAATTGAAGATTTTATCTTCTAAGGCACGTATTACGAGGTGCAAAAGTTGAAATTTTCAGTTTTAGATCTATGGTCCCCTTGGACATCTTTTTTCATCCACTTATTCATTTTCATGAGTTTTTGGGTCATTTTTCTTGTGTTTTTGGTCAATTTCGGGTTTCTGGGGCATTACTGCAAGTAGGGGTTTTGGTTGCTTATTACAAGTTAGTAATAGGAACTTTTTGCCTCTATGGCAAGTGATAATGTTTTTACAAAAAACTTCATTTCAAGTCAGTAATAGGAACTTTTTGTTTTAATTACAAGTTATAGGAACTTTTTGTGTAACTTACAGGTGTAGGAACTTTTAGCTCACTTTACAAGTTACTTTTTAAAAAGTTACTTGCAACATGTTATAAAAAGTCCGATTTCACTTAAGTAACTTGTTATGAGCTCCAAAAGTTCCTATTTCTTTTTATTTTTAAAAGTGAACTTGTTATGAGCTCCAAAAGTTCCTATTTCTCTTTATTTTTAAAAGTGAACTTGTTATGAGCTCCAAAAGTTCCTATTTCTCTTTATTTTTAAAAGTTCACTTGCAATGAGCTCTAAAAAGCCCGATTTTAACTTATGTCACTTGCAAAGTGCTTATAAAAACCCGATTGGAGAGATTTTTGGCATGAAGAACACTTGGCGAGGTCTGCAACTTTATTGAATCCCCCATTTTTGCTCTACCATTGCCACGTTTTTTGCAGATTTGAGTTTGCATGTAAAAATGAAAACGTGTTTTAGCTGTAAGGCATTTTTCTTCCTCATTCATACGCCTCTTGTTCCATTTGAAAATGTTATTCAAACGTTCTATGCAAAATGTCATTCATTTCATCTCATACGCCTTCACAAAAACCCTTCTATCATTTAAATGCCATTTCATGATGAAAACATCTTTTGGCTGAAAAATGTTTTTCCCTCTTTCCTTTTCAGCATGCCTTCCATTCAAAATGTTTTCCATTTCATGTTATTGGCCCTTCATTCCATTTCATTTCATGTTCATTTCACCTCATTCACATTTCTCCATGATCTCATTACTATTTTCTGCAAAAGAAAGAAAGAAAAATGATGCCCTTGGCTGCAAATCGGGATTTTATAAATCAACTGCAAGTAGGGGATTTTGACTGCAAATGCAAGTAGAAGTTTTAAAAATAAACTTTCAATGACTTCTTATTTTTCCTACCTTGCACTTTGTTACTTGCAATATGTTCCAAAAATCCCGATTACATACTTGCACTTGCAGTTAACCTTCCAAAACCCGAAATTGAGCTTTGGCCTCATTTTTGCAGCCCCTTTGTCTCATTCTCGTTAGTCCTGCTTGCGCACATGACCTACCAAATCAATAATATAAGGCATTGGCCTTATTTTTCAAACAAATTCCAAGGCTGGAGAATGATACAAAGGAAGAACAACAACATGATGAAGCTACACAAGGAGTTGAATAAGTGACATGATTGAGCATAGAATGCTTTCAAGACATAGATGGAAGAATATTTTCCAAACAGCAGCATGAAGGCCCAATCAAGGATGATGTAGTTCAAGTCGTGTCTTTAGACACTTAGAATAGTTTCAATTGTGTACTTGTAATTTAGTTTTGACAAATTACATGTTAAATGGAAAAATGTAATTACCCATGATAGTATCACTTGCAAAGTTGTAATTTGTAATTGCATGTAATAACATTTCAAGTCAAATTACAATAGGACTTGTAATGTTGAATAAGTCAACTGCAGTTAGTTAGTGGTTGAGAGAATTTCTCAAGTTAGTTGGGATCCTCCCACCTTTTTCTCAAGGCTTCTCTCCCATAAATACTTGAGGGGGTCAATTGTAATCTTTTATCTTTTGGCAATGCAACAAAACTCTGCTAGTTTGTATGTGCACTTTAAGACTTTGAGCTTAATTGTAAATCAGATTACAATCAATTAAAAGAGGCAAATTGCTTTCAAAATTTGTGTTGATTCAAGGTGTTATGTGACGACATTTTCTGTATATTGATTGTCAGTTTTGTAGTGTTGTACAAGAGGGATTCAAGCTCAATTTTGTAGACTTTGAGTTGCTTATTGCATTTGGAGTTTTAGAGAAGTTTCACTCTAAATATCTGCAGACTTTGTGCTATAAATGTTGAAGATTGAATTCATAATTTGTATTTAGAAATTTAGAAGAATTGCAAGACTTTGTGCTCATAATAATTCCCATTTGAAGTAGTTAATAGGTGCAGAATACTTAAAGACTTTGTGTTGTCTTGTGTTGTATATTGTTCTTAAGTAATCATTTTAAAAGGGTAGATAGGATTTCAGATCTTTAAGACTTTGTGCTTGGTGGTTGTTTTCCCGTCCCGGAGGAGGTGACGGAAGTCTTTGTGCTTTCAGGAAACTTCATTTCCTCTCTCTCAATTTCATTTCAAGGCTGCTGTGATAAGTTTTCTTAAAGTTTGTTGTTACTTTTCTGTGAAGAGAAAAGAATATAATCCTTCCTGAAAGAAGAGGAAAGATTGTTGTTCCATCCATTTTAGTTTTAGTTAGTTAAAAAGGGGGAGCCTTCCCTAAATTAGGAGAGTATTATACTCACACACTGTGGCTGAAACCACAATTTTGCATATCCTCAAGGTATACAAAATTTTCAACCAACAGAATGCATATGATGTAAAGACTTTGTCAAACTAAGGCATAGACTTTCAGCCAACGCATCAAAACTAGGAAGAAACGTGGAAGCAGTAATACCACCAAGTTTGCAAGGTAGATCGCTGCCATTTAATGGACATTTGCTTGCTTTGATATCGTCTATTTCCAGCAATGAATGGCAGTGGATTCATAAGGCTGTTTTATAGTCGAATGAGACTATGGAATGAAGGTCAATGTTGGAAACGTATGTGGAAACATATGCTTCAATCTGCAACCTCTGACTTAGTCGACAAAGTAGATGAGGAAAAGACATGGACTAAGTCCAACACAATTATTATGTTCAGTCGATTCAACCCATAAAATAGTCGATTCAAGTTATGTGTTGATGATTTATGATTGATTTATTTCCATCATTTAGAAATCACACCAACTTGGTAGTTTTGGCGCCACCTCTATTTCACTTTCCTGTAGATGTTGATTTGGGAGAAAAATACGAATTCTCCATGTGCAGTTTGAAATGGTCTTTTGAATGTTGTCAATATGGAAGTCGATCTATTATGCTTTATGCTGAGTATGAGCTTGAACTGTCGTCACCTTTAAGTTGAATCGTGCTGCAAGGAAGTGGTGTCATTCTACATGCTAAAACTATAGGATTTTTGAAGGTTGGATACTCTATAAATAGTCGCACCAACTCAATTGCAACATATCATTATTTGCAACCATTCATATTCATTCACATTTCTGTATTCTTGTGTGACCATTATTTCCATTGATAGAGACGTATCATACCAAGAGTATACTGTAATGTCCCCTTTTTACGACACCCTCTTTCAGTTAGGGTTGATCTGGGAACACTTACTACTTTTAGTAAGTGCTTATCTTTAGCAAAGGTCTCGGAAAGCTTCGGACTGCGCTAATCGTCTTTGCCAGTGACCAATTCTCTCGAGCGGAGAGTTTAAACTACTCTGTCATGCAGCATATTCAAGTTTTAGGAGAGCAAAAATATTGTACCTTTCTAAAGTAAGGGCGCCCCTCTTACAGTGGCTTTCCAATTTATCAGGAAGTTCTTTGCATACACTAATCAACTGACCATCAGACTTAGTTTCAAAACCCATGGGGGCAACAACACTCCAATCCTCAAGGGAAGGAATTGCAAGTTCTTGAACCATCTTCAGGTCAAAAATGAAACAAAAAACACTTGGGGACATGGTTTAAATTTTCATTTTTTTTTCTATTGCCCAATTAAAGGAACATTGCATATTCTACCTTAGAAGCTTATCCAGACAACTCAAGGACACAAAAGTCAACCCGTAAATTCATGTCACATCCCCGTGAATTACACCTTTTTGTTTGATGCATCAATTCATTCAGTGAAATTATGTGGCGCTGCACATGTTGTGAACAATTGACTGGAGTGCATGTGTTAGTGGTTGCAGGTCATTTCTCCAGGGGGAGGGGAAGTATGACTCAGGAGAAGAACTTTGGTCGGGTAACCGGTAACATAAACTATCTAAGCATATACACACACCAAATTAGAATGATTGAATTGAGTCAGTTTGAGGGTATAGGTAAGCCATTCCTTAGCCGAGCTAATTAGGAGTTGTTTCTTCTGCATGTATTGGGAGATGTTATCTATGAGCTTGTGAGTTCCTTTCTTATATCACTGTTGACTGAAGTGCTTTGGATTTTTTTTTTATGTATATATATGTATATATGTTATACATTGATACACATGAGCATTCATGTTTGTTTGAATGTGTGTTGTTTACATATAAATATAATATATATAACACATCTCTGTGTGTTTGACTACCAAAACAGTAGTCTATACTTGATTATCGAATAAGTTATGGCTTTGCATGATATGGGTATTACATGCCTAGATATATATATATATACATTAATACACATCAGCATTTATGCTTGAATAGAGGAGTGTATATACATATATATATATATATATATAAGTATATTATTATTATTAGCATGTGAATGTTTACTCATTTGAATTCATTTGAATACCAAATATAAACGTATTTGATTATCATGGAATATATATTTGTGGATATATATATATATATAAGTACTTGTTTATAAAACAAATATATATAAATATATGATAATTAAATAGAAGTCAAATTATAAGTATGAGTAATGCCAAGCGTATATATACATAGGTATATATATATATATATATGTAATCTACATATTGGCTAAGTATTGATATATGATAGATCGATTATCAATAACAAGAGCTTGGGGGCCAATTATTTACTAAACCATAGGCCAATTTAATATAGCATATGCATGCACATTAGAGGGCCGAATATGTCTTGTTTTGATCAAGAATAAGGGGCGAACTATATGCTAAATATAGAGCACCAAATAAGTCAAATTGGCTAGAATACCTTAGTCGATCTAATATAAGCAAACAACAAGTACATTAAGCTTGGAACGTGTTGTCCCTAATTTTTGACTTGTTAAAAATTGGGATAACCTATCAAAATTTTGAATAAAATTGAAGATTTTATCTTCTAAGGCACGTATTACGAGGTGCAAAAGTTGAAATTTTCAGTTTTAGATCTATGGTCCCCTTGGACATCTTTTTTCATCCACTTATTCATTTTCATGAGTTTTTGGGTCATTTTTCTTGTGTTTTTGGTCAATTTCGGGTTTCTGGGGCATTACTGCAAGTAGGGGTTTTGGTTGCTTATTACAAGTTAGTAATAGGAACTTTTTGCCTCTATGGCAAGTGATAATGTTTTTACAAAAAACTTCATTTCAAGTCAGTAATAGGAACTTTTTGTTTTAATTACAAGTTATAGGAACTTTTTGTGTAACTTACAGGTGTAGGAACTTTTAGCTCACTTTACAAGTTACTTTTTAAAAAGTTACTTGCAACATGTTATAAAAAGTCCGATTTCACTTAAGTAACTTGTTATGAGCTCCAAAAGTTCCTATTTCTTTTTATTTTTAAAAGTGAACTTGTTATGAGCTCCAAAAGTTCCTATTTCTCTTTATTTTTAAAAGTGAACTTGTTATGAGCTCCAAAAGTTCCTATTTCTCTTTATTTTTAAAAGTTCACTTGCAATGAGCTCTAAAAAGCCCGATTTTAACTTATGTCACTTGCAAAGTGCTTATAAAAACCCGATTGGAGAGATTTTTGGCATGAAGAACACTTGGCGAGGTCTGCAACTTTATTGAATCCCCCATTTTTGCTCTACCATTGCCACGTTTTTTGCAGATTTGAGTTTGCATGTAAAAATGAAAACGTGTTTTAGCTGTAAGGCATTTTTCTTCCTCATTCATACGCCTCTTGTTCCATTTGAAAATGTTATTCAAACGTTCTATGCAAAATGTCATTCATTTCATCTCATACGCCTTCACAAAAACCCTTCTATCATTTAAATGCCATTTCATGATGAAAACATCTTTTGGCTGAAAAATGTTTTTCCCTCTTTCCTTTTCAGCATGCCTTCCATTCAAAATGTTTTCCATTTCATGTTATTGGCCCTTCATTCCATTTCATTTCATGTTCATTTCACCTCATTCACATTTCTCCATGATCTCATTACTATTTTCTGCAAAAGAAAGAAAGAAAAATGATGCCCTTGGCTGCAAATCGGGATTTTATAAATCAACTGCAAGTAGGGGATTTTGACTGCAAATGCAAGTAGAAGTTTTAAAAATAAACTTTCAATGACTTCTTATTTTTCCTACCTTGCACTTTGTTACTTGCAATATGTTCCAAAAATCCCGATTACATACTTGCACTTGCAGTTAACCTTCCAAAACCCGAAATTGAGCTTTGGCCTCATTTTTGCAGCCCCTTTGTCTCATTCTCGTTAGTCCTGCTTGCGCACATGACCTACCAAATCAATAATATAAGGCATTGGCCTTATTTTTCAAACAAATTCCAAGGCTGGAGAATGATACAAAGGAAGAACAACAACATGATGAAGCTACACAAGGAGTTGAATAAGTGACATGATTGAGCATAGAATGCTTTCAAGACATAGATGGAAGAATATTTTCCAAACAGCAGCATGAAGGCCCAATCAAGGATGATGTAGTTCAAGTCGTGTCTTTAGACACTTAGAATAGTTTCAATTGTGTACTTGTAATTTAGTTTTGACAAATTACATGTTAAATGGAAAAATGTAATTACCCATGATAGTATCACTTGCAAAGTTGTAATTTGTAATTGCATGTAATAACATTTCAAGTCAAATTACAATAGGACTTGTAATGTTGAATAAGTCAACTGCAGTTAGTTAGTGGTTGAGAGAATTTCTCAAGTTAGTTGGGATCCTCCCACCTTTTTCTCAAGGCTTCTCTCCCATAAATACTTGAGGGGGTCAATTGTAATCTTTTATCTTTTGGCAATGCAACAAAACTCTGCTAGTTTGTATGTGCACTTTAAGACTTTGAGCTTAATTGTAAATCAGATTACAATCAATTAAAAGAGGCAAATTGCTTTCAAAATTTGTGTTGATTCAAGGTGTTATGTGACGACATTTTCTGTATATTGATTGTCAGTTTTGTAGTGTTGTACAAGAGGGATTCAAGCTCAATTTTGTAGACTTTGAGTTGCTTATTGCGTTTGGAGTTTTAGAGAAGTTTCACTCTAAATATCTGCAGACTTTGTGCTATAAATGTTGAAGATTGAATTCGTAATTTGTATTTAGAAATTTAGAAGAATTGCAAGACTTTGTGCTCATAATAATTCCCATTTGAAGTAGTTAATAGGTGCAGAATACTTAAAGACTTTGTGTTGTCTTGTGTTGTATATTGTTCTTAAGTAATCATTTTAAAAGGGTAGATAGGATTTCAGATCTTTAAGACTTTGTGCTTGGTGGTTGTTTTCCCGTCCCGGAGGAGGTGACGGAAGTCTTTGTGCTTTCAGGAAACTTCATTTCCTCTCTCTCAATTTCATTTCAAGGCTGCTGTGATAAGTTTTCTTAAAGTTTGTTGTTACTTTTCTGTGAAGAGAAAAGAATATAATCCTTCCTGAAAGAAGAGGAAAGATTGTTGTTCCATCCATTTTAGTTTTAGTTAGTTAAAAAGGGGGAGCCTTCCCTAAATTAGGAGAGTATTATACTCACACACTGTGGCTGAAACCACAATTTTGCATATCCTCAAGGTATACAAAATTTTCAACCAACAGAATGCATATGATGTAAAGACTTTGTCAAACTAAGGCATAGACTTTCAGCCAACGCATCAAAACTAGGAAGAAACGTGGAAGCAGTAATACCACCAAGTTTGCAAGGTAGATCGCTGCCATTTAATGGACATTTGCTTGCTTTGATATCGTCTATTTCCAGCAATGAATGGCAGTGGATTCATAAGGCTGTTTTATAGTCGAATGAGACTATGGAATGAAGGTCAATGTTGGAAACGTATGTGGAAACATATGCTTCAATCTGCAACCTCTGACTTAGTCGACAAAGTAGATGAGGAAAAGACATGGACTAAGTCCAACACAATTATTATGTTCAGTCGATTCAACCCATAAAATAGTCGATTCAAGTTATGTGTTGATGATTTATGATTGATTTATTTCCATCATTTAGAAATCACGCCAACTTGGTAGTTTTGGCGCCACCTCTATTTCACTTTCCTGTAGATGTTGATTTGGGAGAAAAATACGAATTCTCCATGTGCAGTTTGAAATGGTCTTTTGAATGTTGTCAATATGGAAGTCGATCTATTATGCTTTATGCTGAGTATGAGCTTGAACTGTCGTCACCTTTAAGTTGAATCGTGCTGCAAGGAAGTGGTGTAATTCTACATGCTAAAACTATAGGATTTTTGAAGGTTGGATACTCTATAAATAGTCGCACCAACTCAATTGCAACGTATCATTATTTGCAACCATTCATATTCATTCACATTTCTGTATTCTTGTGTGACCATTATTTCCATTGATAGAGACGTATCATACCAAGAGTATACTGTAATGTCCCCTTTTTACGACACCCTCTTTCAGTTAGGGTTGATCTGGGAACACTTACTACTTTTAGTAAGTGTATCTTTAGCAAGGGGTCTGGTTCAGCGCTTCAATCTTTGGTGGGCCTCCTCGAGCGTCTCAATCTCTCTCTAGCTTAAGTTTTAGGAAGCATTTTACTATTTTTAGGACTTTCTAAAAATAGTAAGTCAGTTAGGGTTAGCTGGGACTTTCCATTCTTAGTAGGGGCAGTTGGATGCTCACTATCTACAGTGAGCCATGGTGCGACGTTAGTTTCTCTCCAGTTGAGCTTTGGATGGTAACTTACTAAAAAAAGTAAGTCAATATTTGGAACACTGGACCAAGTTAGGCTTGTCAATGCAGCATATTCAAATGATAAAGTCACATTGGGGAGATTATTTTAATATTTGATTTATGCCTTGAAATGTGTGCTTAATAAAGTGACTTTATATTTGTAAATTAAAAAAAGGGTCATAAGGGGGACTCATTAAAAAAGTGACCAAGGCGCCTAGTCAATCAATTTAAAGTTGTTTATAAAAATTAAATATATCATTCACACCTTGGGCGCCCAAACTAAGGAAGGAAAGGATTAAAAATTAAAAATCAAAGGCTTCTTGAAGTTGGCGTGGGTTTTGGGATTAGGGGTTTTTCCCTAACTTTGCTTATGATAAAAGTTATTTTGGAAGCTCATTTGGGAGTTGGGAGTTTGAAATTTATAGGGATATGTTGTTGGTGTGTTGCCAGGGTATTGTAGCACGGAATTAAGGACGTAGCCCCTCAAATTCTAAGACTTGTCTCGGCAGTGAGAGACCTGCTCAGACTTGTGTTGGGTGATTTCATACAGAGATCACAACTGGGCTTAAATGAGGAAGATTTATCAATATTTCTGATTGGATTTCAGTTGTTTGGAGTGTGTGGATGTTGGTTTTGGTGTGGTGGATTTCTCTTTCAGTTTGGGTGTGTTATTTTAGCAGTTTACAGGAGATTTCAAGTTGAACTAGAGAACCTTATTTCTGCTCATATCTCAGAAAAGAAGAAAGATTTCAAAATGGGTAGTTGGAATATCTACTCTCCTATCTAGGGCGACCCTTTCAAGCTTTATTTCAAAAAATTTGGAGGAGTTTTCAATTTGTTGGAGGAAATCGCCCCTTTCTAGGAGGTACGGCCTCTTAGGGTTTAGAGAGCAGGGTTTACAAAGCTTAAAGGAGCCATTTTCAGTTGATTTGAATACCCTTTACAGTGTTTTTGGACGCCATACATCCAACACGCAGAGTCTGGTAACTTGGAGTGGTGGCGTAGCTTTCAGGAAGGCCAATATATTGTTGTTATGGCACTTTCTCGAAGTCTGTTAAACATTAAATCTGCTGTTGATATTGATGATTGTAAGACTAAAAAATATTGGAAAGAAATCAGAAAATTTCTTAGCTTCTGAAAGTGCTTTGTCTTGCTTAATTTACTTCCAATTTCATTTTTTGTTTATGTTATCCTTGAAATTATCACATGCAATATAAAAACCTTCAAAACATTGTCAAACACTTCAAAAAACAATCCAAACAGCAATCAGCATACAGGGAAAAAACAAAAAATTGGGGTTGTTTATTACAGTGGTATTAGAGCTAGAACTTGTCTGCCAGCCAATGGATTTAGTTTTCTATGAGCCAGAGTGATAGAGAAAGGAGATATTTAGAAAGGGGTTGAAGAAGAGGAGAGTTTTTGGGAACACTGGTCATCTTCAGAAGAAGAGCAACAATTAGAAACTTTATCCAGTGGGTCTTCTAACACAGGAAGCATGGGTGACAGGGATAGAAATGGGAATGAAAGAAATAACAGGAATGGGAGAAATGAAGAACCTCCAAACAGAATGGCAATCTTACTTGACACTTTGGTTAGGGGATAGTTGAGGGCAGCACAACAACAACAGGAAACAAATGACAGGACAGCAGATTTGGTGCAGAGATTGGATCAACTGGGTCAAGGACACAGGGTAGGACAGCAAGGAGTTGGCAACCAAGGAGCTTTAGCAAGACCTCTCATGCCTAACTTTCCACATAGGATAGAAGCTCCCGTGAACCCCAAGCTTACATTATTGGAGCAGCAGGATCAATTTAGACAAGATTGGATGGATGCAGGACCCAGTTTTTAGATGGATATTTCACTTCGAGATTATATTGACTTGAGGATGAGACACTCTAATCACAGGGGGAATAGAGACCAACAATATGAGCTACACAAGAAAGTAGGGAAGCTCACACTTCCTTATTTCAATGGGTCTGGAAAGATGACAGCAAGGGCGTGGGTACAAAAACTAGATACCTACTGCACATTGAATCCCATGCCGGAGCTCGAGTCCATTCAGTATGCCTCTATACACTTGGATGGCGTGGCTCATGAGTGGTGGTACAACGAAATGATAACCTTGGGTCATGTGCAAATTACTTCCTACAGGGTGTTCACTGAAAGGCTAATTGAGAGATTTGATAAAAAAGATCTGGAGTTGCACTTCAAGGAGTTAGCCCAACTCAAACAGTGGGGTTTTGTAGATTCATACATATCAGATTTTCAAAAGCTCTCAATGCTAGTAACTGACATTTCTGAGAGGAGGCTGATTGTATTATTCATTGATGGATTATCTAACCCCTTACGAGGTTGGATAAAGGCCTTTAACCCTCCTAGCCTTCAAGAAGCCATTAAAAAGGCTAGAGACATGGAGACTTCAGCATTTAAAAATAAATTTCAGTCAAAGGACCCACAGCCCAAGAAGGAAAAGGATAAGAAAATTGACACCAAAGAACAAGAGCAGCCCAAGAAAAACTACACAAGATTAGACACAGAGACTCTAAAAGAACTTAGGAAGAAAGGATTATGTTTCACATGCAGAGAACCTTATTCATAGGGCCATAAATGTGCTGTCAAGGCAAAGGCATTGTTAATAGAGTACCAATCTGGTGAAGAAAGTGAATCAGAAAAATCAAACCAGCAAGCTAATTCCGACGAAATGGAGGGTGAAAAGACATTGAAAGGGAGTGATAAGGGGTTGGACCATGATGGGACATTTGCCCAACTTCATAGATTTCATGAGCATCAGTCTTTGCGCATAAGGGGGCAGATACAAAGGCAACGTATGTCAGCCTTGATTAATACTGGAGCCACTCATAACTTCATCGATGATAGTTTAGTGGTTCGAAGGGGACTTCAGACACAAGAGGTTGGTGGGTTCAAGGTTATGGTAGCCAATGGCTTCACTATTAAGTGTAACAGGATGGTTCACCAGTTGAGCATCCTATTGGGAGGACATGAAATTAAGGACTTCTACATAGTGAACATTGGAGACACAAGTGTAGTTATGGGCATTCAATGGTTGCGTTCTTTGGGGGAATTTACCTTGAACTTTCAAACATTAGAGCTTAAATTCAAATCAGAAGGTAAGAACGTGGTTTTGAGAGGACTATCACAGAGTGGACCACGTGCAGAGTCCAGCAAAGAAAAAGAAAAAGACAAGGCAGCAGCCTTTAATGTTTCTTTGGAGCTGTCTAGAGTTCTTGTAAACACCAGTTACGTATTTGGAAACTTTGAGAATAATAACCCACTCCTGGGAGATTGTTTGGTTGGAAGCAATCCGGTTGAGGCCTTCAAAACAGCAACCCAAGATGATTTCCACAATGTTGACAAAGGAGGTTTGAGTCTGATTTCTCAGGGACAGATGATGATTGGAGATATATGCGTTGATATGAATGTTGATGTGTTGATGAAAGATTCATTTGAAGGGACTACATCACAGGAAGAACTCAAAGAACAGAACAAACCACTTCCTGATACTTGGAAACTTGATGAGATGGAACTACAATTCGACAAAGAGCCAACATGGAATGAATTTACTTTTGATTATGGAGCTGCTCCAAATTCAATTCAGCAATCAAGCATCGTGGATGGCGTTAATGATGACTTTGGTCTTGACCCTGTTATAGGGAACAAATCAGATTTTTCTCTGCTTATAGCTGAACATGAGCATGAACCTAGCAGCCTTGCTGATTTGGATACACAATCAGCTCTTGAGGTTTGTCAACAGTTGTTTTTTAATAATCCCTTGTTTGAGATAGGAGTTGATAGGGTATATGACAACCCACTTTTCGAGCTGGAAGATGAAATTACTCCTAGTTATTGCACTAAATTGGATGAAAACAGTAGGGTATGGGATCCAAGTGCAGCTTCTAGTAGTGAAGTGTTGACTCAAGAATGGACTAGTGGAACTACTTTTAGCTTTGGGCCCCGAGCAAATGTTCCAATCAGCCTACATACGATTCCGATTTGTGATCAGCAGCTGAGTTGTACCAGGTTGAGCTTGGGTGTCAGAGATGATTTGGTACTTGGGGACGACTCTTCAGCTGATATCTTGTATCCTTCTCCTACGTATCCAGTGGGATTGGGGATTAATTATTGTTGCCCACGCTTTCTTGAGTTGGTTATATAGACTTTGCTCGATGAGATGACTGATTTCAAGTTGAGGCAGCTGACAGTGGGTACCTTTCCGGATTTTGTGCTCCGATTATCTACCTCCACTTTGGTGAGTGACACTTGTTGACGTGGTTTTTACGACCGCACCAACACAGAATAAAGTTTCCCAACGGATACCCTATCCTCTCTTGAACAAAGTTTCCTGCATGCTAAGATTGCGAGATAGATCATACATTTAACTCCAAGGTTCCTTTAATGCGAATAGACTCAATTGGCTCGATGTGATTTTGCTGGTATTTCAAGGGGACTTACATAATTGTTCGACAGTTGACAGCAGACAGCGGACTAAGGGCTTTCATGTAATTCGAATGATTTGGCAAGTGAGCGCAAATTTCCTAATTCTAACCAGAAATGAATTGAATTTAAAAGAGTGTAGGGCCTAACAAATTTATGCTCTATCTAAGGACGGGACGTGGGATCAATCTCAACAAACTTCAACCAAACTCTGTTTCGCCTCACTTTGGACAACTTACACAAAGTCGGTGCAATCTTCAAGGGAGTGACGAGAGGTTTTCAAATTATGACTCAACATGTAAGTACCATCAGAACGATGCATACAAACACATGAATCACAATCGAAGTTAAGTTCGCAATATTTCCAGTTGACCACACAAGGCAAACTTACAGTCAACAAGCCGCTAGTGGTATGGATAAAAATGAAGTTGTCTCGATTGACACCACAAATCTAAAGCTAACATCTACTTGCATGAAAATGAAAACTACTCTACTTCACGCTACTTGAAGTCGAAGGGATGAAGAAACCTTGCTAGCTACTTATAACAAAGATGAATTCACCATTCAATGAAAGACCTTTTATTACAATAGTTTTTCGCAACAATCTCTTACAAAGTTTTCAAAGGAAAACTTTCCTTCTTCAAACTAAGCTATGCTAAGATATTACAACTAAAGTGTCTCTGCTCCACTCTCTACTCTGATCTCTAAGCTCTGCTTCTACTAAAATACAAATGAGGGGGACTCCCCCTTTTATAGCTGGCCAAGTCCAACGGACGGCTCAGATTACAATCGGCTGGATGGCCCACATTGTGCCACCTCAGCCCTAAACAAGATTCGCCCTAAAAACCGCCACCAAGAGGAGTGGGGTAATAAATGAGCCATTAATGTCCATCATCCTTCTAGAAGATTCCAACTTTGAAACGTGTTCACATTGTTCTTGATCTTCTTCTTGACGTTGTTCTTCAACTTCTTCTTTGTCACTTGAGTTATACTAAGTCTCAACACTTAGCCATTTTTCGCAACTTTTCTTCCTTCAAGGTTGAAATGTATTCGTGGAGTACTTGCTTCATCTTCCTAAGTCATCACTGCTTGGTCTCGACGTTCCTCCTGCAAAACAAGCAAGGAGAAGAATTAGAACACTTCATAATATAAATTCAACTTACTTACCAGGATTTTCACGCTTTAACTTCCAAGAGTTCATCGTCTTCACTAGCCAACTTCGCGTTCAAATTCTTCATGCCTTAGCCAAATTTCTCCTTCCTGAGGGCGCATTTTAGAGATGCATTTTAAAAAATCATCTTTTGAAGGTGTTAACTTCAACTGCATCTTCTTCAAGAAATTTATTCCACCAACTGAAGCGTTGACAATTTTGATTTCATTCATCTCCGGCTCAGGAAGATTATCTTCACGAAGAATTTGAGAAAATTCACCTAGGCAGTTCCTTTCAAATTCATCGTCTGGAGGATTTTACCTTGAAAACACATTTTCTTCACTTTGCCTTAGAAAATTTTCAAATTTTCCCTTAGGAAAACTCACCAATCCTGTGCCCATCAAAAATCTCCATCCCGAAGGCCTTGGTGAAGCGTGGAAGACTTTGAAATCAACTTCTCATCGAAGATCTTCAATACCCAGAAGAAAATTTCCTTCAGAACGCGTCGGATCCATGGGTACACAACGAACGGGTTCATTTAATTTTTTTTTTTGAATTTTGAACCTTAGAAAAATATTTCTCTATTAAATTTATCCTCATTCTTCACCTCTGGGCGAATTTTCCTTGCTCGGCCTTGAAAATTTTAACAATTTCATGAAGCTGGCACCTTCTGGCATATTTCACAGCCAATTCATCTTTGCCTCAGAAAAAATTTCGTCACCTTACAAGCCTGGGCGTATATCTTCTAGAGATGAAATTCTAACACTTAGAAAAAATCTTGACATCTTATCATCAATATGGGCGCATTTCACATGGCTTACTTGAAATTTCCACACTTAGAAAATTTTAAACTTTTGATATCACCTCTTTCAAGCCAGGCGCATTCAACATGGTAGACTTCAATCTTCACTTCCCTAGGAAAATTCACCTCCACCTCTATGGCTTAGGCGCATTCAACCCCTTGAGGTCTCATTTTCCATCACTTGATCAAATTCACCAACTTGTTTTCATCCTTTTCCAAGGGCGCATTTGGAGGTGCTTGCTTCTAATTTCGCTCTTGCCTTAGAGAAATTTTGAACTCATCCTTTTGAAGGGCGCATTTAGACCTCTCAACTTTAACTTTTTTTTACACTTAGAAAATTTCCAACTTCTCCTCCAAGCCAAGGCGCATTTGACCACCTTTACTTCCAATTTGAGTGCCTTAGACAAATTCTCAATCTCCTCCTTCAAGGCTGGGCGCATATAGGGGTCTTTACTTTCACTTTGCTAGACTTAGTCAACTTTCAAGCTCCATCATGCTGTTGGGCGCATAAGAGAGGTCAACCTCCAATTTTCAACACTTAGTAAAGTTCTTTACCTTCCTTCCATGCTAGGGCGCATTTAGCAAGGGCTACTTCCACTTTTGAGTACTTAGAAAATTTTCAAGCTTCCTCCTTGACCTTGGGCGCATATGACCCCTTGAACTTCAAATTTAAAGTACTTAGAACATTTCTCTATCATCTTCTCCCTCAAGGGCGCAAATGAGGGGTGGTACTTCAAATTTCTTATACTTAGAATATTTTCAAACTCCCTTTTTCACAAGTCAAGGCGCATGTTATACCATGAACTTCCAATTTTGAATACCTAAACAATTTTCTAACCTCCTTCAAGCAAAGGTGCATTTCCCCTTCTGAGGTTCCAATTTGCAACACTTAGAGGAATTCCTAGTCATCCTTCCAAGCTTGGGCGCATTTAGCCCCTTGTAGTTTCAATTTCAGTGACTTAGTCAAATTTCCATTACCTCCTCTTCTCCTTGGGTGCTTTTGGGGGGTCAAGCTTCCAATTTTCCAGACTTAGAATTTTTTTGAGCTTCAATCTTCTCCCAAGGGCGCATTTTGAGTAGGCAACTTCAAGTTTCTAACACTTAGAAGATTTTCACCCTCATTCTTTCCTCAAGGGCGCATTTTCATGGGTGAGCATCAAGTTTTAATCCTTTTGCAAGCTAAGGGCGCATTTTGACCTGTGAGCTTCCATTTCTCCAGACTTAGAAAATTTTCAAGGCTCTTGCCAGCTTGAGGGCGCATATGACCTCTGGAGCTTCAAATTTCAAGTGCTTAGAGAATTTCCACCAACCTTCAGCTTTTAAAGGCGTTCTTCACTGGCTGGACTTGAAAATTTATCAACTTCAGTGAATTTTATGCCATTTGTCAAATTTAGAGTGATTCGTTCATGCTAACCCCAATTTGCTATTTTTAGAAAGTTTGTTAATTTTGCACTTCAAGCTAATTCCAAGCTCCAAAAGGCTGGATTTTGCTTTGTTCTGAACCTCAGGATGTGTTTGTGCTACTGATGCCTGATATCTGTCTGTACCTACTATTTTAGCAACTTACTAAAAATAGCAATTGCTCAGAATGCCTTCAAATTTCACATGCTGAATGCCATAAATGTGGTGATGTGACTGGACGTTGCTTCTGTATGATTGTCGTGTTTTACCCTTGAATTTAGGAAACCCTAATTCCTCTGTACCAACCTGCTAAAAATAGTAAGTGTCTGATTTTCCATCCTCTGCAACTCCGTTTGATCTGAAATTCGCGCCATAGGGTCTTCATCACTTGCTTGACCTGTACCTGCCAACGCCTTGCGTTGACTTGCTATTTATAGCATGTTTCTGGAGGTGGTTTACTATTTATAGTAACTACTTGCTTCTGAGACTTCCACAACTCCGTTTGACTTGAAATTCGAATGGCACGCTTCTCACCACGTGACCTGCCTGTTGACATCGGCGCCTGCTGCTGACTTTCTATTTTTAGCCTGTTTTTGAAATGACTTACTATAAATAGTAAGTGCTCCGTTTGCCTTCAAATTTTATTAGCAGATAGTTTGAGAGATGCTGATCGCGGTGGTATACATCGGTTTTCGAAAATTCTGACTTTTTACGCCTCTTTTTGGGTTCTGAAGCTGGAAACCCTAATTCATCCCACATGTATATCAAATGGCCTCCGTTTGTTCTCATTTTTGTTGCATTGCGATCATCTCGTGATTCTGAGGTGCTGGGAAGCGGCTACCGGGATGCATCTGCTAAAAATAGTAAGTTCCCAAATGAGTGATTATCTTTGTTTGCATGTCACATCACTACGAAGCTCTCGAAAAACCCATAAGGAATATGCAGACATGCAAAGAAAACCCTGACATGCAAACCCTAAAAATGGCCCCCGAAGGCTGAACTCTGAAAGTCATTAACTCACTTTGCATGTTACACCATCGTGAAGGTCTCCGAAAACCTAGAAGGAATCTCCAAACATGCGTTGAAAAACTCTGCATCTAAGCCCTGACATTTGCTCCGGAAGCTGAACTGCTTAAAATAGTAAGTTCTCCGTTTCAGCTCAAAATTCGTAGACAAGTAGCTTGACACGTTTTGGATGCAGTGTAGCGACCGGAACCTCAAAAATGTTGAGAGAACGCATGGAATTACACACTTACTAAAAATAGTAAGTTGTCAAAATCTGATGAAATTTTGCTGAGAACCTACTGGAAGCACACTAACATCAACGTTAGTCTCTGTTTTCAATTTATTCACTTCACTTGACCTCAGACTAGCCAGAAAAGTACAAACCCTAATTTTTCAGACCTAGCCAAAATTTCACGTTTAAGCTTGTAGACGGGAACGTCCCCAGAAGGCAGACATCAGAAAAGAGACAGAGAGAGAGAGAGACAAAAACCAAAGCCAAAAGACCAGAATGGAGCAAAAATTAGGGGTCCCCATCTTGAATGGGGCGATGTGTGAAAAACGTCACAACACTGACTTTAATTACTTCATGGCATGGGCATACTTTGTTGTAGTTGATGGTTCATTGTTTGCAATAGTTTGGGATAGGAGAGTACAGTCTGGGCGCTTGGGGTTGGCAGTGATGTTCAGTATGACGCAACCTAAGCGTGGTGGTTCTTTCCTGAGATTCACAGGGAGTCCAGGATTCATATTGGGTTTTAGAGTAGATGTCGTTTGGGATGTGAGAGCCAATGTGGATTTTCTCGAGTTCACTCGAGTGGCACCTCCGTTTGGTCCTTTGGAGAGACTTATTTTTGAGGATTGGATTGAGTTTTGGTGGTGTTCATCATTCTACTTGCAAAAGACTTTCAGGAGGCTTCATGTGTTGATGCCTTGCATGGCAGTTGGAGCTACAAACCACCCAGATTTATTTGGGACCCGGGGATCATTTCAAGTTTCGACATGGTTTTGGATGTGGATTGCAGGGCTCACTAGCATTGCTTGAGGACAACCAATCTTTGGGAAGGGCAAACTATAATGTCCCCTTTTTACAACACCCTTTTTCAGTTAGGGTTGATCGAGGAACACTTACTATTTTTCGTAAAGACTAACTTTAGTCTTTGGTGGGCCTTCTTGAGCGTCTCAGTCTCTCTTTGGCTCAAGTTTCAAGGAGCATTTTACAATTTTTAGGACTTTCTAAAAATAGTAAGTTAGTTAGGGTTAGCTGGGACTTTCCATTCTTAGCAAGGGCAGTTGGATGCTCACTATCTACAGTGAGCCATGGTGCGATGTCAGTTTCTCTCCAGTTCAGCTTTGGACAGTAACTTACTAAAAATACTAAGTCAATTTTTGGAACACGGGACTAGGTCAGGCTTGTCAGTGCAGCATATTCAAATGATAAATTCACGTTGAGGAGATTATTTTAATATTTGATTTATGCCATGAAATGTGTGCTTAATAAAGTGACTTTATATTTTTAAATTAAAAAAAAGGGTCATAAGGGGGACTCATTAAAAAAGTGACCAAGGCGCCTAGTCAATCAATTTAAAGTTGTTTTTAAAATTTAAAATATATCATTCACACCTTGGGCGCCCAAACTAAGGAAGGAAAGGATTAAAAATTAACTTAAAATCAAAGGCTTCTTGAAGTTGGCATGGGTTTTGGGATTAGGAGTTTTTCTCTAACTTTGCTTATGATAAAAGTTCTTTTTGGAGGCTCATTTGGGAGGTGGGAGTTTGAAATTTACAGGGATATGCTGTTGGTGTGTTGCCAGGGTATTGTAGCACTGAATTGAGGAGGTAGCCCCTCAAATTCTAATACTTGTCTCGGCAGTGAGAGACATGCTTAGACTTGTGTTGGGTGATTTCATACAGAGATCACAACTGGGCTTAAATGAGGAAGATTTATCAATATTTCTTATTGTATTTCAGTTGTTTGGAGTGTGTGGATGCTGGTTTTGGTGTGGTGGATTTCTCTTTCAGTTTTGGTGTGTTATTTTAGCAATTTAAAGGAGAGTTCAAGTTGAACTGGAGAACCTTATTTCTGCTCATATCTCAAAAAAGAAGAAAGATTTCAAAATGGGTAGTTGGAATATCTATTCTCCTATCTTGGGCGACCCTTTCAAGCTTTATTTCAGAATTTTTGGAGGAGTTTTCAATTTGTTGGAGGAAATCGCCCCTTTCTAGGAGGTACGGCCTCTTAGGGTTTAGAGAGTAGGGTTTACAAAGTGTTACATCCCGATATTATAGCTACTATTGTATAGGGCAATTGATTGTACTATTTGAATCTTGATGATGAATAAAACATGGTTGATCTTGTTAATAAATGAATGAGTTATGTTTAAATGATGGTTTCATTTGATTGTTACTTCTAAATGATTTTGTCTTGATTAAATATTGCAAACAATTATGGAATAATGTTATTCTAACTTGTGAGATGTTTTTACCTTGTTATGAGCATATGACTGCCGATGTCATGTCATGATGTGCAGGTATGAAGACTGTACCTCCGGGCAGAGGAGAGACATCATTCGGGGAGGAACTTGGTCAGGTAAACAGTAACGATTACCAAATTGAGCATACACACACATACTATAGAATGAGTAAGCCAAGTCTGTTTGTCGAGACAACGGTAAGTCATCCATAGGCTTGTGTATTGACATAAGGATTTTGAATTCACTTCTTTATGTTTAGGAGATGTGATTGTTTAAATGTCAGACTTGCTATACCATGACCCAAGTATGAATGGTGTGAATGTTGTGTTAATGATTGAATGTGAACGCATGCACATCTATATATTGTGAACACGTATTTATATGTACAAACATATCAATACATGTGTATGTTAAGCAGACGGATATGCTCGTACACATGTGTCGACATGTATGTACGCATACATACGTATACACAGGTATATATATATATGTGCACATTCCGCCTGATGTTGTGGTGAATTAATGATGTTAATCTTAGCCTTTGAAATTAATAATACACTTATATACACATATACATGGGTACGTATAATGAAAGTATGCTGACTGGCTCGCAGTATACGTACTTTGAAAAATAAAAATGTATACGAGTATATATGTATATTATTAAATATAATTATATATTTAGTATTATATATAATATAGTTTTTTTTTTACAAGATATACATTTATGTATATAAGTTTTTTTTTAAACTTGATATATATATACATAGATATATATAATGTAGATTAAAACCATATTATAAATATATTAAATATAATAAAATTAAATATATATATTATATATATATATATATATATCATTTGAGAAATGAAAAGAGTTAAATTTATATATATTTATATATGTTGAAAACTAAGTTTATAATGACGCTTTATTCAGAAGGAGGTCGAAATTTCAAAATGTGATGTTTTTCACAAGCCACGAAATTTGATTAGATTAAGCGACTTCATTTCAAATCGCATGATTCATGCCTAGCATGATAAATCGAATTTATTTTAATGAATATTTGAAAAGGAAGTTAAAACGTTTTAATCATGAAAATCGCGTGAAAAAGCCACGCACAGGAAGAAAACGCGTCTGAAACGCGCAAACTGAGAATAGGTCAATGAATAATGGCCGACACTATTCTTAGGGCATAAAAATGGTGACGTGGAAGTATATAACAGGCTCGACTTTTTCCTAGAACGAATTTTTCAAAACATTTATATCAAATTAATCTAAAATATGAAGGATGTCTTGAGCTGTCAAAAATCCGCCATGAAAGTTGAAAAATTCTTCTCTTGCTGGCTCTAAGGAGGTCGAATCACCTTCAATTTGATGACTTAGGGTTAAATAATCCGCCAAATGTCTTTTTGACTGTTTCTGAGCACTGTGTTATCATTTGGCATGCCTACATAAGTGGAAATCTGTTTCAATTGGGGCTATATAATGATGCCCTTCCATTCATTGTGAACACACCTTTGGAGCAATCTGAGTTTACTATTTTTATTCCATATCCATTACATTGTACTGCCTGAGTTTCCTGTATTGTTGAGTTTGATAAATTCAGTGAATTATTTTTCAGCATTTGCCAGTCACAGTGAATTAAGTCATTTTGAGTTTAAAGTGAGGTATTTGTATAGCTGAGTAGGAATTAAGTGTTGGAAACACGTCTGTGAGAAGAGATATAGAAGCTCACTATAGAGTGAAATACTTTCATTTAAAGAAGCCATATTTAGCTGAAACTCCGGAAGCTTATTTGAAGAAGAATTTAAAAGAGCAAGTCTGGGAGGAGAAGCTTTAAAATCAGGCATGAATCTTCCTATTATATAACCTTTGTTAAAGTGTTGTTTATTTTGCGTCTTGTGATCGTTGCTTTCAATTAGCTTTAATAGGAAAGAACCAATTCGATGAATAAAGCAATGCATTAAAGGAGAAAATGTGTAAAGGATTCAATGATTATGGGAAATTGTAAAAAAAGGGATTATTTGGGTTAAGAGTTTAAAGGATTAGATTATTTATCTTGCATTAAAAAGAAATAATAGAAAAAGGTAAAAGGAAGGATTTACTTGCATTTTAAATGGTTATTGCATGTTGTGTATGATCTCTATATATGGAGAATACGTAGATGTACTTATTATCTACTAGGATCGAGATGATGGCAGAATCAAGTGAAATCTTTTAGCTTAAGTTATTAGGATAACTGAGACAAGTTAAGTACTCCTAGGATAAAGAATTCCTAGTTAGGAGAATTGATACAAGACACTTGAATACTGTTTTCATTTCTAGTAGGTTCGTATGATTGTAGGATGTCTGGGATGACGGATTCACCCATTGAAGGACAAACCTATGCGTAGAGTAAGGAAGCCTTAAGTCAAATCGGCCCTGAGTAGTGTTTATGATAGATGACCTTCATTCGAAGTACTGAATGAGAATACTTTGGCCAAAGTAGTGAAAGGTACGACATCCACCTAGATGTGAGATAGTTGAGACTACACTGTCAGTTCATTGTGATCCGAGTACTAGATCGAGATTGTGAAATAGCAAGGTTCTAGTTGAGTAGGACACAGACTATGCTCGGTAATCGTTAAAGGATACCCTACCAATCTCTTCTTCAAGGGAGGGCCGTTCATTGCAAATGATCGGGGGACCGCATTATAAGTCCGTGGTTGGCGGAAAAGCGCCCGAGTGATGTTTCTCCTCCACAGCAATCGGCCGATGTACCAAGATTTGAAAGGACGATCTCCTGGACCTTCTTACTTCTATTTGTGCAAAAGCTTACGAGCTATGTATGTAACTGTATTACTTTAAACTCTGATTTATATTTGCAATGAAAATGAAATTCATGAGGAAACATATTGTAACTTGTACATGTTTATCAATAAAGAAAGGAAGAAATTTATTGTAATATCTTTGTTATATGTTACTTTTACATGTTTTAAGTGAAAATTGGAAAGTTTTTAATTTACGCAGAATTGGGTTGTAACACAAAGCTTAAAGGAGCCATTTTCAGTTGATTTGAATACCCTTTACAGTGTTTTTGGATGCCATACATCCAGCACGCAAAGTTTGGTAACTTGGAGTGGTGGCGTAGCTTTTAGGAAGGCCAATATATTGTTGTTCTAGCACTTTCTCCAGGTCTGTTAAACATTAAATCTTCTGTTGATATAGATGATTGTAAGACTGAAAAATATTGGAAAGAAATCAGAAAATTTCTTAGCTTTGAAAGTGCTTTGTCTTGCTTAATTTACTTCCAATTTCATTTTTTGTTTATGTTATCCTTGAAATTATCACATGCAATATAAAAACCTTCAAAACATTGTCAAACACTTCAAAAAACAATCCAAACAGCAATCAACATACAGGGAAAAAACAAAAAAACAAAAAATTTGGGTTGTTTATTACATATACGTCCTTTGTTGTTTATCATGTCTGAGTTTCACCAGTCATTTTCATCAATTATATGAGTAAGAAAAGAGTGAAACTTTGTGAGGAAGAGTAACTGTCTTATTTGAGATTAGTGTGCTATCAACGAGAGAGAGAGAGAGAGAGAGAGAGAGAGAGTTGTGTTGGGAAGCTAAATTAAGCTGAACTACTGTTGGAGAAGGCTGCACTGTCATCATTATTTGGATAAGTGATAACAGGCTTGGAGTTTTCTTCTTATTACTAATTGCAAGGAATTATTGTGTTTTCTATACTGCATGAAATGTCTTTCCTACTTGTGCAATAGAAGTAATTGAAAGTGTCTTCAGAAAAGGGAATTGAAGCTTTTAGGCTGATTTTATATTATGTTTTTAAGTACTCCATGATAGGAGAGATTGCTTGACACAAGTATTTAATTATACTAGATATGTTGAAGAGATTGCTTGACATAGGTATTTAATTATGTTACATATGGTACAACATAGGTATTTAATTATACTAGATATGTTTGAACATGGGATACAATGTGTTTGTATATACTCCATAGTAGGAGATGGATGTTTATCATTAGTATTATATACTAGGTATGAGTAAACATGAAAATCACATATGGTACACTTAGCTAAGTTATTGATTTAACTAGGAAAGCTTGTGTTTTCTCCTAGGAGAGGGCATTCAGTATGGGAGAGGGATTAATATATTTACACGTAAGTCGAGTTATCGAAGTATGTAGGTTATCTAGGATGATGGATTATCCATAGAAGGAATACCTAGCTTGTGTACTTACTAATTAAGTGGTTAATTCCAAGTAGATTAATATGGTTGTAGGTTATCTGGGATGATGGACTATCCATTGAAGGAAATACCTATGCGTAGCTTATGTAATGTCCCCTTCTCATCAATGATTAGCCTTGCAATTCATCAGTCTATTCCGGAACCCGTAGACTGGAATGAGGTGAAATTAGGGTTTCTTGGCTTGGATTTTGTGGCATTTCATGTTATTTACTATTTATAGTAAATACTAGTTTTTGGCAGTTGCAGTTGTCTATTCTCAGTCCTTCCCAGCTGGAGCAGTTGTTGTTATTCTGGCTTGGTCTTCAAAAAACTTTATTTGGTGAAAAATATTTAATTAAAGGCATTATGTTTTAATTCACTGTTGACCCCCCCCTTGGCCTAAGGAGATAACTTAAGTTGTTTTTAAAATGGGGCCATGAAGGGTACGCCTTCATTATAAGATTATTTATTCTTTATTGAAATATTCATCAACTTGAAATTCGACGCCACTTTTTGAAGAATTAATATTTTTGAAAGTTGAAAAAGAATTTCAAGAGGTGTCTGTTGGCGTTTCTCATGGAAGGTGAAGAGTTTCTCAGTTTTCTATAAAATGAAGTCTTTTCTCCAGCTTTTGGTATCTATTGTTTATCTTACTGTTATGCTGTCAAAATGACAATGGACATTTTGCTGTTGCTTCGAGGATGCTACCTCCTAGCCCTTTCCCAATTTCGTGTTTGAAATACAACACCTAGTTGGAATATTTCTGCTTCTCAACATCAGACTAGCAGATTGAGCATCAAAATTGAAGAATTTCTGGAGTTATTTCACAGTTTTGGTTTCCTGGTTTATCTACAGCTGAAGTTGATTTTTGTTCATATCTTTTGGAGTGATTTTATTTCTGTTCTGGGTACTTTGGCAAATCAATTGTTGGTACAAGGCGCCACCTTCCACAAAGAATTGGAATTTAATTCCAAGTATTTATTTTTATCTTGAAAAATCGATTTTCTAAGGAGGCCGTACCATTTAGAAGAGATTGGGATTCGTGCTAATTAATCTGGAGTCTTTGGTGATTGTTTCTGGATTGCATCTTGGGCGCCAAACCTCTAGGAAGCATTTGCAACTGATATCTCATCATTCGGAGGTAAATTGATCAACTTATGAGCATTTCATGAATTCACAGTTTGCTGGTTGAATTTCCAGAATTCTGATTTTTATATCAGATTGTTACAGTTTCCAGTTTTTGGTCTTATACTTCAGTATTTGAGTGTTATATCATTGTAAAAGTTCATACTTCATGTCTAAGGTTCATTTCCTATCATTGTAATTTGTAATCTGCAGAGTATAATTTGTAAAGGTTGAGATTAAGCATTACTAATCCAACCAATTTTCCAGTTCTGCAATTACTTATTGTTTTGTCATTAAATTACCCCTGGAAGGTTTACCGCCAGTGTGGAGAATCTGTTTTGTAACTCTCTTATACCCACTTTCATAGTGGAGAATCCCCACAGCTCTGTGGATGCCCGCCGCAGCGGATGAATTGTTCTTAATTGTAATTTTTCCCCCCACTGTTTGGTGGTAGTGTGGAAATGTTCTTCATGGCTGGTTATCCGCCTATCAGTTTCTAATTTCAAATTTCAACACTCCGTCATATGTTAGCACCTCGCCTTCAGTGGGATCTTGAGTGCACATTCTTGACGTTGAGTAGTTTTCATTTCAAGTTCAGTTTTCAGTTTGATGCTAACGCTAATCCAGTTAACTATTGCTGGTTATGTTGTGTAATTTCATCAAAAAAATTGGTTAGCATATTTCAGTGGTATCAGAGCAGAAGACCCTGCCATCCTGTGGCAATTTGTAGTTGGTTATCTGATGAGTGAAAGAGATACTAGGCCATACACCAGAAGTCAGGCTAGAAATCAGCATCAGTTTCCGCCCGTTCCAGAAGCAAGACCTTCTCAGGAGTTCTAAGAGATCTTGGTAAAACAGTGGAAGGTTCAGATAATTCAGTGGAAGTGGTTGAACAGACAGTTGTAATAATGTCAGACACTGTAAGGAGAGATAATGAAGAGAGGGACAGAGTTGAGAAGAAGTTTGATGGGATGATAGATATGATGTCCCGATTATTGTCCAAGTTGGACCAGCAAGCAGCTCAGAATATCATTCAGCCCCAAAATAACTCAACTGGAGAAAGCAGTGGAGTTAATGGAAATAACAATAGTGGCAGTCCTGAGGTGAATACAAGAGACAGAATTGTGGGTCAGCATGCTGCAATTCCTAGTGGGTCATCCTCTAGACCCCTTTTTCCCGTCTTCACACCGAGGGAAGAGCAGCAACCAGTTGAAGCTGCTCCAAACTTTGCTGATGATGCTCGTCAAGCTTACATGGAGTACGTTTCTTTACCTCTTGATTTGAGAGGTACTTGGACCTTTGACCAATTCATGAATCAAAGGAGCCGAAGAAATGGAGGAAGGACTGAACAACGTCCTATGGCACCTAGAAATGACTTCTACCAAGCATTGGGAAAGATTACTATGGAACATTTTGATGGTAGTAATAAGTGTACAGCCAGATCGTGGGTACAGAAGTTAGATAACTACCTCTCTCTCAGACCCATGCCGGAAGAAGATGCTATCAAATTTGCTACTTTGCATTTAGATGGGATAGCTCATGAATGGTGGACTCATGGTTTGGTCACTCTTGGCCATAACCTCGTTCGCACATATGGAGAGTTTACCAATAAGTTGATTGAAAGATTTGATACCAAAGATCCAGAATTGAGATTTAGAGAATTGGCACAATTGAAACAGCAAGGATCTTTAGAAAACTATGTGGCTGATTTTCAGAGGTTGTCAGTAATGGTGCCTAACATTACTGAAAGAAGACTTGTGGTTCTTTTTGCTGAAGGTTTAATGGAGCCTTTGAAGGGTTGGGTCAAAGCATTTGATCCACCAACATTAGATGAAGCTATCAAGAAAGCTAGGAGCATGGAGTTAGCAGCCCCAAGGCCTAAGTTTCACTCAAAACCATTCAGCCATAAGAAAGATAAAAAGCCTTCTTCAAATCTGCCCAAGAAGTTTCCACCAAGGTTGTCAGAAGAGCTTAAAGAGCAGCTTGGAAAAGATGGAGTTTGTTACACTTGCCGTGATCCTTGGGTTAAGGGTCACCGTTGCTATGGAAGAGGCAAAGCAAATCAAATGGAGGGCTATTCTGATTATGGATCAGAATCTGATTCGTCTGATCAGGCATACGAATCAGCAAGTGGTGAAGGTGAAGAAGATCCAGAAGACAAGTCTGAAGAGATGGGAGATGGTAGTGCTTTTGCACAACTATCAAGTTTTCAAAAAAATGAGTCCTTTCGGGTTCATGGAGTTGTGAATTCACAAAGGATAGTTGCTCTAATTGATACCGGAGCAACTCACAATTTTATTGATGAAGGATTAGTTGCTAGAAAAGGTTTGAAGATTGAGGAATTTGATGGATTTAAGGTAATGGTTGCTGATGGTTTTACTATGTCTTGCACAAGGAAGATTCCTAACCTCTCTATGCAATTAGGGAATCATGAAATTAAAGATGATTTTTATGTGGTGGGAATAGGAGACACTGATGTTGTGTTGGGCATACAATGGCTGCGATCTCTTGGTGAGATTACATTGAATTTGCAAACTATGGAGCTGAAATTTCAGTCTAATGGAAGAAAGGTTGTTCTAAGAGGGATGTCAAATGGAGGCCCTCGAATTGTGTTTGAAAAGAATGGAAAGGCTGATCCATCACGATCAGGTTGAATGGGCTGCTGAATGTATGGTTCTACCAGCTGATCCGGTAGAGGAAAAAAGGCAATATCACCCTGATATTCAAGCCTTACTTTCAAAGAAGAGCAAAGTCTTTGGAAGCCTACCTCCTGGAAGACCTCCTGAAAGAGGTTCTGAGCATGTGATTGAGTTAGAAGAAGGAGCAAAACCTGTCATGACTACACCTTACCGCTATCCAAAGAGGCAGAAAGATGAAATTGAAAAAGCCATCAAGGAGTTGTTGGAAAGTGGTTTCATTAGACCAAGCAAGAGTCCTTTTGCTTCTGCCGTGGTGCTGGTCAAAAAGAAAGATGGTACAATGCGTATGTGTGTTGACTACCGCGCATTAAATCAAAAAACCATCAAGAATAGATATCCAATCCCTAGGATTGATGAGCTTATTGATGAGCTCCATGGGGCCATGTTCTTCTCGAAGATTGATCTTCGTTCAGGCTATCACCAAATCAGAATGAGGGAGGCGGATATAGAGAAGACAGCGTTTAGATGCCATTTTGGGCATTTTGAATTTCTTGTCATGCCTTTTGGTTTGACAAATGCTCCAGCCACATTTCAATCTTGTATGAACAAGATTTTTAGACAGCAGTTGAGGAAGTTTGTGCTCGTCTTCTTCGACGATATTCTCATATTCAGTAAGTCATGGGAAGAGCACCTTAAGCATTTGGAAGAAGTGCTTAGTATTTTAGAGGCGGAATGTTTGTTCGCCAAAGAATCAAAGTGTGAGTTCGGGTTGACAGAACTTTTATATCTTGGCCACATTATCAGTTCAAAGGGTGTGAAAGTGGATCCAGAAAAGATAAGGGCCATTCTTGATTGGCCAACTCCAAAGAATATTTCTCATTTGAGAGGGTTTTTAGGGTTATGTGGATTTTATAGAAGATTTGTGAAAGGATATTCACATCAAGCAGCACCTCTCACAGATCTTACAAAGAAAGGAGCTTTCCTTTGGACTAAGCAAGCACAAGAGGTTTTTGATAAGTTTAAACAAATCATGAGTTCGTGTCCAGTGTTGGCACTTCCGGATTTTTCAAAACCTTTTGAATTACAATGTGATGCTTCAGGTGAAGGTGTTGGAGCTGTTCTAATGCAAGACAAACACCCTATTGTCTTCGAGAGCCGGAAGTTGAGAGGGGCAGAAAAAACTTACTCTATTTATGACAAAGAGATGCTTGCCATCATGCATGCTTTGTCTAAATTCCGTCAATACTTGGTGGGAAGTAAATTTGTTGTTAAGACTGACCACAACAGTCTTAAACATTTTATGCGCCAAAGGGATTTGAATGAAAGGCAGCAAAAGTGGGTTAGTAAGCTCCAAACATATGACTTTGACATCGAATTTGTCAAAGGGAAAAATAATATAGTGGCTGATGCTCTTTCGAGAAGGCCTCATTTGCAATCACTTTGTGAGTTATCAGCAGATTGGAAGGAGTTAATTGCTGCTGATTATGTTAAAAATCAGTTTGCAACCAGCTTGCTAGAAGGTCATTTGATTGATGAAAGGTATAAGTTGGTTGATGGTATAATCTACTATAAAGATAGAATCTTTTTAGTGCAAGAATCTAAGCTTAAAAAGAAGATTCTACAATCTTTTCATGATGTTCCCCTTGCTGGTCATCAAGGGATTTTCAAGACTTATAAGCAGATTCGTGAAAGATTCACTTGGAAAGGGTTGAAAGAAGAAGTCTTGAACTACATTAGAGAGTGTCCGATTTGCCAAAGAAATAAAAATGAACACTCTTATCCAGCTGGTCTACTTCAGCCTCTGCCCATTCCGAATCAGAAATGGGAAAGTATTGCCATGGATTTTATCACGGGGTTGCCCAAGGTGCAAGGACGTGATTGTATTTTTGTTGTGGTTGATAGACTAACGGAATTTGCTCATTTCTTTGCTGTTACTACTTCATTTACAGCAGCTCAAGTGGCTGAGTTGTTTTTCAGAGAGGTCTTCCATTTGCATGGGTTGCCTAAAACTATTGTCAGTGATAGGGACAGCAAGTTCCTAAGTGTCTTTTGGCAAGAGATCTTCAGATTGAGTGGGACAATGCTTACTCCAAGCACTAGTTATCACCCACAAACAGATGGGCAATCAGAAATTGTGAACAAATGGTTAGAGGGCTACCTAAGAAACTATGTTTCAGGACAGCAAAGAGCTTGGATTAAATGGCTTCATTTAGGAGAGTATTGTTACAACTCTTCTTATCACATGTCAATTAAGATGTCACCTTTTATGGCTCTTTACGGTTATGAAGCTACTAATTTTGTTGATTTAGTGTTTGATGATAGTAGAGCTCCGCAAGCTTTGGATATGTTACAACAAAGCCAGGACATCTTGAAATCTCTCAAGGAAAATCTACAACAAGCTCAAAATCAGCAGAAGTTATACGCTGATCAGCAGCGTGTTGAGAGGTCTTTCGAAGTTGGGGACATGGTCTATTTGAGGCTTCAGCCATATAGACAATCTTCTCTCAAGAAAAGTGGTGCAGAAAAGTTGAAGCCATGTTTTTATGGTCCTTTCAAAATCACCAAGAGGATTGGTGAAGTTGCTTATGAGTTGGAGCTTCCAGCTGAAAGCAAAGTACATAATGTCTTTCATGTGTCTCGCCTCAAGAAGGCAATTGAACACAACGTGGTGGCTACATCAGAATTACCTCCATTGGATGAGGAAGGTCAGTTAGTGTTGATTCCTGAAGAAATCCTTGATACTAGAGAACGTTCTTTGAGGAGAAGGACAATCAAAGAATATTTGGTTAAATGGAGGAATTTGCCTATTGAAGATGCCACGTGGGAAGGTGAACAGATTTTGTTGCATCCATCTTTTCAGTTGCTTGAGGACAAGCAATTTCGAGGAGGGCGGACTGTAATGTCCCCTTCTCATCAGTGATTAGCCTTGCAATTCATCAGTCTATTCTGGAACTCGTAGACTAGAATGAGGTGAAATTAGGGTTTCTTGGCTTGGAGTTTGTGGCATTTCATGTTATTTACTATTTATAGTAAATACTAGTTTTTGGCAGTTGCAGTTGTCTATTCTCAGTCCTTCCCAACTGGAGCAGTTGTTGTTATTCTGGCTTGGTCTTCAGAAAACTTTATTTGGTGAAAAATATTTAATTAAAGGCATTATGTTTTAATTCACTGTTGACCCCCCCCTTGGCCTAAGGAGATAACTTAAGTTGTTTTTAAAATGGGGCCATGAAGGGTACGCCTTCATTATAAGATTATTTATTCTTTATTGAAATATTCATCAGCTTGAAATTGGACGCCACTTTTTGAAGAATTAATATTTTTGAAAGTTGAAAAAGAATTTCAAGAGGTGTCTGTTGGCGTTTCTCATGGAAGGTGAAGAGTTTCTCAGTTTTCTATAAAATGAAGTCTTTTCAGCTTTTGGTATCTATTGTTTATCTTACTGTTATGCTGTCAAAATGACAATGGACATTTTGTTGTTGCTTCGAGGATGCTACCTCCTAGCCCTTTCCCAATTTCGTGTTTGAAATACAACACCTAGTTGGAATATTTCTGCTTCTCAACATCAGACTAGCAGATTGAGCATCAAAATTGAAGAATTTTTGGAGTTATTTCACAGTTTTGGTTTCCTGGTTTATCTACAGCTGAAGCTAATTTTTGTTCATATCTTTTGGAGTGATTTTATTTCTGTTCTGGGTACTTTGGCAAATCAATTGTTGGTACAAGGCGCCACCTTCCACAAAGAATTGGAATTTAATTCCAAGTATTTATTTTTATCTTGAAAAATCGATTTTCTAAGGAGGCCATACCATTTAGAAGAGCATTGGGATTCGTGCTAATTAATCTGGAGTCTTTGGTGATTGTTTCTGGATTGCATCTTGGGCGCCAAACCTCTAGGAAGCATTTGCAATTGATATCTCATCATTCGGAGGTAAATTGATCAACTTATGAGCATTTCATGAATTCACAGTTTGCTGGTTGAATTTCCAGAATTCTGATTTTTATATCAAATTGTTACAGTTTCCAGTTTTTGGTCTTATACTTCAGTATTTGAGTGTTATATCATTGTAAAAGTTCATACTTCATGTCTAAGGTTCATTTCCTATCATTGTAATTTGTAATCTGCAGAGTATAATTTGTAAAGGTTGAGATTAAGCATTACTAATCCAACCAATTTTCCAGTTCTGCAATTGCTTATTGTTTTGTCATTAAATTACCCCCTGGAAGGTTTACCGACAGTGTGGAGAATCTGTTTTGTAACTCTCTTATACCCACTTTCATAGTGGAGAATCCCCACAGCTCTATGGATGTCCGCCGCAGCGGATGAATTGTTCTTAATTGTAATTTTTCCCCCCACTGTTTGGTGGTAGTGTGGAAATGTTCTTCATGGCTGGTCATCCGCCTATTAGTTTCTAATTTCAAATTTCAACACTCCGTCATATGTTAGCACCTCGCCCTCAGTGGGATCTTGAGTGCACATTCTTGACGTTGAGTAGTTTTCATTTCAAGTTCAGTTTTCAGTTTGATGCTAACGCTAATCCAGTTAACTATTGCTGGTTATGTTGTGTAATTTCATCAAAAAAATTGGTTAGCATATTTCAGCTTAAGATAGCCTTAAGTCAAATCAGCCCTAAGTAGTGTATGTGATAGATGACTGTCAGTCGTTTACTGAATTAAAACTCTTTGATCAAAGTAGTGTGAATGTTCGAGACTCCACTCTAGATTGTGTAACTCCACTCTAGTTTGTGTGACTACCAAGACTAACAATGTCAGTTCACCGTGATCCAGTATTACATGCTAGTTCAAGATTGCCGGATTGCACAAGTTCTAGTTATGTAGGACACAGCACTATGCTCAGTTGGTCGTCGTTATCGGTTACTCTACCAATCTCTTCGTCGAAGGGAAGGGCCATCTATCGAATGATAGATGTGTGGGGGACTGCATTATGAGTCTGTGGTTGGCGGAAAAGCGCCTGGGTGATGTTTCTCCTCCACGGCAGGCAATAGAAGAAGCAAGATTTGAAAGGGAAGATCCTGGACCATCTTACAGCTATTTGTTATAAAGCTCATTGGAGCTATGTATGTAAGTGTATGTATTCTTGTATTGTTGTAACTTGTAAAGTTAATGTAATGAGATGGAATCTTTATTGTAAGTTGATATGGAAGCTTGTTCATATATTATCAATAAAAGAAAGAAAAGTTTTATTACAATGACTTGTTACTTGGTTTATTTACTCATATGGTGTAAATTTGGAATTTTTTACTGCACTGAAGGGTTGGCACATTACACTAATGTCCTCAATGGAATATGCACTCAAGTTATATGCATGTAAAAATATTTTAGGGTCTAAGTCTACATTACATGTTTAGATCGTATTTTGAATCATCCTAGTGGATAATATGATATAGTCTCTAGTAAACTAATACGATTTTGTTGCATAATGGCTCTGAGTATTATCATTATTAAAAATGTGATGTGATGAGCCCCAAATTGGTACAATTTTTCTAAGCCATTCTTGTTCCTTCTTGCTCATATTTATGCCAAACTCCTCTCTTTTGCCAAGTATTGTTTGGAATAACTGAAATTACTTAGGTTTTTAAGTAAAATAATCAGAAATAGGTCTTTGCTGAATTCAATCTAGTCAATTCACTAACTACTCCTTGTTTGTCTACTTATGCAGTAATTCCCCAAGAAGGTTGTTGAAAACAAACCTAAAGTGATTATGAAGCTCTTGAAGCGGGTTTTGAAGAAATGGTATGAGGAAACAGGTCATAGAGATCATAGGTTGTTCCAAAACACTTTGGCAGCCACCTAAATGACTTCAACATCACTTGTAGCCACTTCAACGGCAACATAGAGTGATAGTTAGCGGCAAACACTGGTGATGACATGGACCTTTATGGACATTTAGCTATAGATTTTGATTGATCCAGCTCCAAGTCAAAATAGATCAAATATTTTGAGGGGGAAGATAAATCAAAATGGGGCATATCTTTTCATTACTAGCGAAGACATCTTGTTGTTATATTAAGTTTTATTCCCAATCTAATGGGGTTGATAAGATTGTTTTATACTATTATTGCCTAATACTTTTATTATAAACATAACCTCATAACTGTGTAAGACATACTAAAATGGTGATAAATGATAATAATATCATTCGAAATATTTGTTTTTATGTATTTCTTGTTCTTATTATTAAAATAATGTTTATTATTTATTTATTAATGCTCAATATTGTAAATTATTGTAATTTAGTGATAAGATCGTCTCTGATCTTATCTGGAGTTTCTTTTTAGAAACTTCCCGTTTTTTGTAAATCTTGTAAACTATTTATTGAGCGCATTGCTCATTGTTAATACATTGAATATTTTACCAATTACCTGTGTAATATGGTATCAAAGCTCAGGAAAACATTTTTTTTCGAAAAATTAATAATTTCTTTTTGAAATTATTTTGTTTAAATTTTTCGAAATAATTGATTTTTTTGAAAATTTTATAATTCTAAAAAAATTTCAGTGGAAATTTTCGAAATTATTGGGTGCCTGAGTTTCAAAGATCTGTGATTGAAGATTTTCGGGTTCTGCAAATAAAATTGTGGGCTCGTTTTTTCTATTCGGCCACGTGTTTTAAAGCTTCTAGTTTGGGCGCAATCTCTTTGGGTTTTTCGGTGCATTCCTGAGAATCAACGACTTTATGGTGTTCTCCTTTCATTTTTGCTTCCGAGTCCTCTATATCTCCTGCGTCGTGCCCCACAGATCATCGTGATTAAAGTCTGCGCAACTGGCTTTCTTCCCTCGTCGCAGTTTTTTTTTTGTGCCGTTTTTGGAGGACGGATATTTAATATTTGTTCAGGCTTGTTTTGTCTCCATCCGCATGCATTTTTCATGCCCTTGTCTCTGCACAACGGATTACATGTTCTGAACACATAACCTCCTTACTGCGCGATGGGAGCTTGTGTTTTCTCCTCTCTGTTCTTCACGTGACGAAAACGCGTTTTTGAAAACTCCTTTAGGCGTGTTTTCATCTAGTATTGAACGCGATTTATGGAGGATTTTGTCTGCATTTTTTATCATCTCGTTTGCCCGCATGTTGTCCTAAAGTTGGACGAATCTTTTGACGGATTTCAGAAATTTTTCTGTGTTTTCATGGCGCCTAGGGCTTTCTGGAAGCTCGACTAGGGTTTTGAACCTTCAAATCAAGTCGGAAAAAATTTCTGATTGCAGATTCTTGGTGGGTTTTTCGAGAGCTCAACTGGGTTGGTCTCCGAATTTTCTGGGTGCCTCGATTTTTGTACCTCGAATTTTGTGCCATTCGTACATTGTACTTTCTACAAATTGTACCTGAATTTGGCTTTGTTTCTACATTGGAATTTGTGCCTCGAGTTTCATGCATCAACCTCTTCTCAGTACTTCATTTTTCGTGCCTCGAAAAGCGTGAAGATGGCCAGTTTAAATAATATAATGCTGGAGGGCAGTCAAAGATTCAATGGCAAAAATTACAACACCTGGAAGCAGCGCAAGAAGGATTGCCGTGCTCGTTTGGCTTATGAGCAAAAGAAGCAAGGAGGGTCTCAGCAGAAAGCGAATGTCGCTGAGCACTTTGAGCAGAAGGAATCCGCCTTTTATGCACTTATGGCAAAAAGGTCAGTAGACCGTGTCAAATCCTCTACTTGGTACATAGATTCTGGTGCCTCGCATCATTTCTCACATAGGCGTGACTAGTTCACAGACTTTTCCCCTTGCACTGACTCAGTGATTTTTGGAGGAGGCGAGGAATCCACAGTTGTCGGCACAGGCACTGTTCAGGTTCAATGTGGCGGGGGGGATCTCATATTCCTCAACGTGTATTATGTACCTGATATCGAGCTCAATCTTCTCTCATTCAGTCAGATAATGCGGCATTCTCCCTAGATGGATGTGGTGTTCAGCTCACACAAATGTTCGATTGTAGATCGCGAGACTCGCACAACGGTGGTCGTTGGGATAGAGGATCATGGCCTCTACAGGGTTGTGGACACTGGTGATTCTCTGGAGTTAGCCTTGGCAGCCAGACATTCAGCTGTCACCAGTCTTTAGCACCAGCGGTACGGGCACTTGAACGTGCACTATCTCTCTCAGCTTGCTCGAGAGGGACTTGTAGATGGCTTACCTGACATTCAGACTCAGCATCAGGGCATTTGTGGTGCTTGTCAGGCCAAGAAGCAGCATCGCACACCGTTCAAGGATGGTGACTCTTGGCGCGCTTTTAAGGTACTTCAATTAGTTCATGCTGATATTTGTGGGCCTATGTCTACTTCTTCTGTAACTGGTTGCAATTACTTTCTACTCTTTGTTGATGATTATAGTAGGAAAATGTGGGTGTACTTTCTTAAGCAGAAATCAGAAGTTTAAGGCCTTGGTAGAAAAAGAGACCAGTTCTTGTATCATAACTCTTAGGTCAAATAATGGGGGGGAATTATGTTCTAGTGCATTCTCCAACTTCTGTGATACCCATGGGATAAAACGTCAGTTGACAACACCCTACACTACTCAGCAAAACGGTGTTGTAGAGCGGCGCAATCGTACGATTGTTGAGATGGCACACTCCATGTTGCAACATAGGAGTGTTCCTACCAAGTTTTGGGCAGAAGCAGTCAATACTTCAGTCTATCTCCTTAATCAGTCACCCACTCATGCCATTAAGGGGAAGACTCCTGAGGAAGTCTAGACTGGTCGCAAACCCAGGATCAGTCATTTGAAGGTTTTCGGCTCTCTTGCATATGTTTGGATTCCAGAGGCCAAGCGCTCTAAGCTGGATTCCAAGAGCCAGAAACTCATGTTCACAGGGTACAGTGACAACCACAAGGCATACCGGCTAATTGATATAGACACTGATCGTCTTATCTTCAGTCGGGATGTTGTTTTTGATGAGGAACGAGGGCCATTTCACGTTTCCTCACCTGTTCAGCATTCAAAGGATCAGCCCCTGCCGACTCCTGATGTGGGCGTCCGACTTCCGTTAGGTTCACCTGATGGGAGGGATGACAAAGACCTAGTCTTTGATGATGCTCAACCTGAGTTTCCTCTAGATGATAGTGAAAATCCCCCTGGTGAACCTGTTCTAGATCCAGCTCCTCCTGTTACATCTGATGTTGGCACTTCTACTCTCCGGCTGAAATGGTGGGCTAAGACTATCAGTGATCTTCGTGCTGATGAGCTCATTGAGGGTAGATCCTCCAGAAACAAGAGCAAACAGCAGTCTACAGTGAATTTTGCTCTCATGGCCAACATCCACAGTGTTTATGAGCCTTAGACATATTCAGAGGCAAAAGGAATTCCTAAGTGGGAAAAGGTGATGGAATCTGAATACCAGAGTCTTCAGAAGAATCACACTTGGGTCCTTTCTGATCTTCCTTCAAGGAAAAAGCCCATTAGCTGCAAATGGGTGTACAAGGTGAAGTACAAAGCTGACGGAACCCTTGACAAGTACAAAGCTCGTCTGGTTGCACGGGGGTTCTCATAGAAAGAAGGCATTGACTACGAGGAGACCTTTGCTCCTACAGCCAAAATGAGTACCATACAGCTCGTCCTTGCCTTAGCAACTCAATTTGGTTGGAAGGTCCATCAGATGGATGTGAAGAGTGCTTTCCTCAACGGTGAATTGAAGGAAGAAGTGTATATGACACAGCCTCCAGGTTTCAAAGTTGTTGGTCAAGAACAAAAGGTGTGCAGATTGGTCAAAGCACTCTACGGCCTGAAGCAGGCTCCTCGGGCTTGGTACATAAAAATTGATAAGTACCTCACAAATCATGGCTTTCAGAGGAGTCCATCTGACTCAAACTTGTATGTCAAGAATACTGGTAATGAGATCCCAATTGTTGTTGTCTATGTGGATGACTTGATCATTACTAGCAGTTTGGCACATTTGATCGCTGAGATCAAACAGGATTTGTGCACAACTTTTGACATGACAGACTTGGGCCTCCTGCATTATTGTTTAGGTGTTGAGGTTTGGCAAACAGAGAGCAGCATTTTCATCTCCCAGTCCAAGTATGCTCGAAGTCTTCTGGATAAGTTCCAAATGCAAGATTGCAAACCTGCCTCCACACCCATGGAAAAAGGGTTTAAGTTGTCAGCTAAGTCCGATTCACCTGTGGTAGATGAAACATTGTTCAGGCAACTAGTGGGCAGCCTCATCTATCTCACTACCACTAGACCTGACTTGAGTTTTGCAGTGAGCTACATCTCACGCTTCATGACAGCCCCCAAGGCTGATCATTGGGTAGCAGCGAAGCGTGTGCTGCGTTATGTGAAGGGCACTATTAATTTTGGACTCTTGTACACTCAGAGTCACGATCCTACACTCAATGGGTTCACAGATTCAGATTGGGAAAGTTCAGTTGATGACAGGAAATCAACATTTGGGTATGTGTTCAGTTTGGGATCCGGTGCAGTCACATGGACTAGTAAGAAGCAGCAGGCAGTGGCTCTCTCCTCGACAGAAGCAGAGTATCGAGGAGCAGTAAAAGGAGCATGTGAGGCAGTTTGGCTTCGCCGGATGCTTGCGGATATGCAAATTTCTCAAGCAGGTCCGACTCCCTTGTTCTATGATAATCAGGGAGTTCTCAAACTTGCCAAGAATCTGGTCTTCCATGAGAGAACCAAGCATGTGGAAACTCATTGTCATTTCATTCGGAAGCTAGTTGAAGACGGATCAGTTCAGTTGCTGTATGTTCCGACAGAGGACCAGACAGCAGACATTCTCGCCAAGTCACTCAGTCCAGATAAGTTTGTAAAATTTAGGGGGCATCTTGGTGTAGTTGATAGATTGAGCATTAAGGGAGGGTATTAAAATAATGTTTATTATTTATTTATTAATGCTCAATATTGTAAATTATTGTAATTTAGTGATAAGATCGTCTCTGATCTTATCTGGAGTTTCTTTTTAGAAACTTCCCATTTTTTGTAAATCTTGTAAACTATTTATTGAGCACATTGCTCATTGTTAATACATCGAATATTTTACCAATTACCTGTGTAATACTTATTCATTATCATTGAATATCGTTGGTGAATTGTGTTTGGGTGATTGAGTGTAGCAACTAAGGAACACCACAATCTCTTGAAGAAAAAGGGCCCACTCAATGGCCAAGCCAACTCCTCAAGTTCATCTTTATTTGTTTTTATTTCATGTTTATTTTTATTATGCATTGTAGTTTGCTTACACTTTTGAATATTAGTCATATTTATGTGGAATTGTTGGATTGCTTCAAATCTATGTTAAACCAATTTTCTGAGTTGGGGATGACAAGGAATGGGGGGAAAGCATTTCCAAGATAGATTTTTTGGGAGGCTATTTTTTAGGGGACAGCTACTAAAAAATAGGAATATTTTTAAAATATAATGAAATTCAATTAATCATATGATAACATTGATAAGGCATTCATCATATGTAACATTATAGAACCTTAATAGATAACATTGAACTTGAATTGAGATATCACATAAGAGTTGACAAATAAATTAAGAAAATTTAGTTACTTTCATTACCAATGTGCATATATGTTGTATAAAAATACAACAAAATGCCCAAAGGCTACAAATTTCAACTATAAAATGACAAAAATATTAAAAATATGTTGTTGTCCCTAATCAACATCTGCTAACACTGCATCAAAATCAGAGTCAAGTCTAAGTCACTACCACTATGAGGGGATGCCTCATCTGATGGAACCCCAATCAATCACTCCTACGCCTCCTCCTCATCAACCTATTCAACATCTTTGGGATCAACATCCCATCATGCAGATAGAGTCTAACAATACTCAAGAGTATGTCGATCTTAAGACCACAAGACACTATACACAACTATTGACTTCTCTATTTGTCAAGAGGTAATCCTATTGACTAAATGAAGCTATATGTGGACCAATTCCTCTCTACAGCAAAGGAATTGTAAACCTGTGAAAAGAGGCAAGTGGCAAATATCCTCAACTCTATTGCAATATTTCCATGCCACATCCACCATCCAATAGAGTTAGTTTGAGCTAGCGTAGCTCTATTTGTCCTCACCTCTAATGTGTTGAATATTGAACCATAGAGATTGACAAAGGCTAGCCATTGGATGCAAAGTAAAGTAGACTCCTCATTAATATACATTTTTCAAAGGGCCTTCATGAGCCCTTCTTTCACCTCTTTATCATGAGATGAAGGCACTCTCCTAGGCCTAACTATATACCATTTGCAATTTAGAGCATAGGCTTCCATATGAAGCAAGGTGTTCATAGTGTTCCACCACCATGTCACAATGAACCTAATATGCTCCTCAAAAAATCTCAAGATAAGATCACTGCTATAAATGGTTTGCTTCATCTACCCAAGCATGCAAGCAAATGTCTCATAAATGTCTCCAACACTAGGTGAGTCTATATCGACATATGTTATGACTTACACAATAGGTGAGGTGAAAGAGAAAACATATCTACAAACAACTTATTAAAAATAGAATTGCAAAAAAATTAAAACTCAAATAACAAAAAGTGAATGCTACAAAGAATGAAAATAATTTACAAGTTAGAAACATTAATAAATTAATATTTTAAACATTTTATAATAAAATCAGCAATATTTTACCTCACTATGGAGTCATGGATCACCAATCATCATCAAGGATCATTTGTTTTACACCTTTTCCTCCAGCCATGCTTACCTCTAGTCATTTACACCACTCTAAATTAACAATCATTAATTGTAGAGGCTTTTGCACCTCAAGCATCCTCTCTACCATGTCTAGTATCCATGAGCTTGAGGAACTCCTTCCTCAAGAAAGTCTTGATTCTTGAACAAAGAAAATGAGGTGTGATGGTTGCAAATGAATATTGTATGTCTCTAGCTTTTTCCACCACTACTTTCACCCAAACTATCTCCCAATGTATTTTAATGCATCATTATTCAATACATAAATCTAACATGGGGTCAAAAAAATGTGCTTATAAGCACCCTCCACTATCAAGCCGGCTAACTTACATACATGGGTTAAATCAGTCACCATTTGTACAACATTAGAGGGCATAACCCCTTCTATGACAGCCTTCAAAATCTAAAATTGAAAGTATGCATCCTTCATCTTCCCTAAACAATCAATAGCTCTAAGAAAATAAGATTTGGCTAAACATGTGACAATAATGATGAAGTGACAATGTCTAATATCAATCCACCCATCCATGATTATAGAGAAGCATCTCTTATTCAAGTTTGCTACGTTTCCTCCACCACCACACTCATCTTAGAATATTCTCTATCAACAAGGGTAGTGTGTAGTTTATGTTCTCCAAAGGGGACAAATGAGGAACAAACAACTATTGCATCTTTGAGTTTGAAGGAGAATGTACCACATAAAATGTTATGGCATGAGCAAAGAATAATTTAGCAATAAAAGACTTGATCGACCACCTCTCATGATTGCATATTAAACATCCCTACAACACTAATAGCCATTTCCTTTCCCTTGGTAGAACCCTCCCCCCTTTGAATCCCAACATCTATGGTTTGGGTAGACAATAACATATTGGGTTGTGTAGTCTCTATTAGCACTACCTTATTTCTTGCTTCCCCCTCCATGTGCAACCTAGCCACCTCGGCCTTCTTAAGAAGGGTTATTTTTCACTACTTTTACCCCTAATCCACTAATGCACAAAAGACAAGAATAAAACCTTTTATAGCTTCCCCTATAGTCTCTGTTGCACATATGAGATAACCATACTCTACTCCCCCCTAAAATAAATTTTGTCTCTGCTTATGGCTCTTGAAAATTGTAAAAGAGTGTTTTTGTATTAATGGGTCTTTTGCATAGGTTTTGAGGAGTTTAGAAAGGCATTCAAATGGGTTACTTGAACTCGTAGTCCCTACAACATTCCCACTTCTAGAAGAACTTTCTATGGCTTCTTTGTTGAATTTGAACCTCTTCACCCTCACTACCCTCACTACTACTCATTGTTTTCTTGTTGAAAATTCAAACCACAACTTCAACTGCAAGCATAGAACAAAAAACCCTCCCTAATTCTTTGGAACTCTCAACAAAAAATGTAAAAGGAATTTGAGCAAATGGACAATGAATTGTAAACTTACCTCAAATACTGTAGAGTTTGTCATGTCCCCGAAATCGTGATATGGAAGATAACAAAAATAATAATAATAATAAATATTAACCATTCAATATAATTATAATTGTCAAAGACAACATTATAATTATAATTAGTATATAATAAATATTAAAGCATAATATTTTAATAGTCTTAAATATAAAACTACAAATATTAAGTGGTCATTGTGATATTTTAATATGAAATATTAAAGGGGAACATTACAATTATTCTCCAAAGATTAAAATGTTAAAAGGAGAATTAATTCCGCTATCTTCCGCCAGCATAAGAATTGAACTAGATCCAACGCTAAGCATTCGAGGACCATTGAAAATATAATCTTTTTTTCACATCACTCTCGAACTCAATAATGTTTGGTTTCAAGATCTCCGTTTGCATTACAGGGACTAAGGAGTACCTCAGAAAGATTGATAATTTACCAAACACCTGAGAGGTTCGTTGGTTCCCACGCTACCTTCAGAATATAGATTAAGGTGTTATCAATCAAACAAGTCAGCTTCAAGAGACTCCACGGTAACATCAGTAGATACGGCTCCCTTATAATATTGGACAAAGATCGACGGCTTTAAGCAAGATATGCGGTTCCTCCATCCCGCGATTAGCCTTTTTCTTCCAAGATGCAGCCCCTAGCATTCAACATAAAGATGATCAACCATGGACAAAGAATATTAAATAGTCGGTCAAAGATTCATGTTATTAATAATATATCTTGATGGTGTTGGCCCTCACAAAGGAAATTTAAGAGTGTCGGGTGTTGCTTGTTATCCTGCCGCTACTCATAGCAGAGCCAAGGAGAAGATTAATGTGGTGACTCAGGGTAACCTTGTGACATGAATCCAATTATCTTATGACGGCGATAGTGGTAATGGTGGCTTGAGTAATCAAGTCAATCCTTGTAACTGAATAAAACAAGATAGACTAACAAATGTTTCAATGGCTTTGGTATTCCTTATTCTAGCTCGATATCACCCAATACATTGGCATTAGAATAAGGCAAGTCCCTGTCATTCGTGGTGAATACTGATAGAGGCTGTGTTAGTATGAAAAGCAACGATTATACTTCACAAATAATAATTAAGCCTAAACTAAAAGTCATGACCGTCTGAGTGGCCATCTCTATCCAAAGAAGTGTGTCTCTTTTGGGATTAAAACAAGAATATAAAAAGGTAATGAGAATCAACCAATCATTCCCAGAGAATATACATAGTAGAGCCAGCGAATCAGGTGCGTTTGCTCACTTAGTTTTAATATTTAGTTCCTGAATCTGACGTAATAATTGCTGCATAAATCTCAGTTCGAATCCTCAGTCGATCTATGTATCATTCAATACGACGTCTAGTCTTGATTCATTAAATTATATAGTTGCTACTGATATGATCGAAATCTGGAACAAATTTTGAGCACTGATATTTGACCCAATGTTGGGACGAGTTGTGTAGTCCATTAATGGCTATAGATCACTATGTTTATTTATTATAGAACTGGTTCTGTTATTAATTGATCTGCACTCATGTTTGATTGATGTCTGGGCTGTATAAATGGAAATTACAATGAACCAATGCTGGCACTGTAGATTGTATTGAACTGCATCATGGATCAGGGTACATAATTACTATATAGTCGTAACGTTTAATTTATTTCTGCCCTCAAATATACTGTCACACTAGACTCAATAAATTGCATACTCATATTGAATACTTGCGTAGCATATTGTGTGTAAATAATAAATGTAGCACTGATAACTACATATCTTGTGACTTCATATCAACTGTCTAAACTGTGCCTGGTAGACCTGCCAGGAGAGAGGAACCATAGCTTAAGTGGTTTGTCTAAAAACCCCACTCAGGTTCCACCCCACAGGTCCAAAGCAAGGATTGGGCACTCTGCCCCACAAGCCCGAAGCAAGGGTTGGGTCATGGAGGAGTGGGGGTTCCACCTAGGCTTTCTGCCCCGCAAGCCCGAGACAAGGGTTGGGCAATAGGAGGTGGTAGACCTTAGGCCCCTTAAGGATTCCCCTCTCCTGATGGGCTGCACAACTTGTGTTTTTCAATCTGCAGTTATTATTATGTCTGACTTTAGATGCTAGATATTAAGGCTAACATATAGGATTGCAGAAATGTTTACACATGGTGATGCAGGTATTGCTTCAGAGTTGAGAGTAGAGTTTCAAACCCCTAACAGCCAGCAACTTTAGAGCCAATCAGGTAAGGGAACATTTCAAATTTGATGCTCTCATGCCTTCTTCCCATTATTCTCTTCTCACTACTATACTCTCTTCTTCAAAAATTGGAAACTGGCAAAATGAGTCTGTTTTTATCTTTAGTTGTTAGACGGGCTTCTTTAAGTTTAGGGTTAATTTAAAAGGGTGTGGGGGTCCTTGTGGGCCACCTGTTGATGTGTTTTTCGTGACCGCACCAACACAGAATAAAGTTGCCAACGGCTACCCTATTCTCTCTTGATCAAAGTATCCAACACGCTAAGATTGCGAGAGAGTTCGTGCGTTCAACTCCAAAGTTCCTTCTAGGCGTGGATAGTCTCAGTTGGCTTGATGTGATTTGCTGGTATTTCAAGGGGACTTACGCAATTGTTCAACAGTGGACAACAGACAGCAGATTAAAGGGTTTCACGTGGTTCGAATGATTTGGCAGGTAAGTGCAAGTTTCCTAACACTAACCAAAAATAAACTGAATTTAAATGAGTGCAAGGATAAGAGATGCTATAATTCTACTCTAAGGTGTGGGACATGGCGATCAATTCTCGCAGACTTCAACCGAGCTTTGCTTTGCCTCGCTTCGGACAGCTTCCACAAAACCGGTGCAATCTTCAGAGGAGTAATCAAAGGTATTCAAATCATGATTCAGCATGAAGACACCATCACAACGACACATGCTAACATATAAACCATAATCAAAGTTAAGTTCACAATGTTCCAATTGACCACGCAAGGCGAACCCACCATCAGCAAACCTGCTAGTGGTATGGATAAGTGAAGTTTTGTTCAAATTAAGCACCACATTCCAAAATTATTAACTACTTGCATGAAATGAAATCTACTTTACTTTAAGATACTTCAAGATTCTAAGTGAATTGGAAGGACGAAGAAGCCTCGCTAGCTACTCACAACAAAAGAAAAGATCACCATCAATGAAAACTCTTTTTATTGAGAGAGTGTTCACAACAACTTCTTACAAAGTATTCAAATGGAAGACTTTCCTTCCTTTTCAATCTAAGCTAAACTATCAAACTATGCTACCTTCTATTCTATCAATCTCCATCTATTCCTTCTTTGCTATTCTAATGAGGTACAAATGAGGGGGGAATGCCCCTTTTATAGTTGGCCAAATCCAGTGGACAGCTCAGATTCAATTACAATGAAGGGCTCAGATCGAGCCACATAAACCCTAACCCTAAAAACCGCCACCAAGAGGAGTGGGGTAATGAATGAGCAATTAATGTCCACCACCCTTTTAGAAGTTTCTTGTCCATAGACGCGTTCGCATTGCAAATTGGATGAGTTTGATCATCATGGATTCAACTTCTTCCTTCGTCTTGAGGGCATTTCAGTGCTTGAGGATGATCTTCTTCTTAGCTGTCACTCTTCAACTTTTCAACACCTGAGCCTTCATTATTTTTTTTCTTCATTTTGAACTTGAAAGATTTTCTTGTCTTGGATTCAATCATTCCCGCTTGCCATTTGCCTGACTACGTTGGGTGCATATTGAGTCTTTGAGGAGAAATTCCAACACTTAGCCATTTCTTCCAACATGCAACTTTTCTTCTTTCGAGGTTGTAATGTTGTCTTGGATTACTTGCTTCATTGTTTCAAGTCATTGTGCTCTAGCCCTGACGTTCATCCTACAAAACAGACAAAAGGAAGAGCACCAAAATATAAATCCACTTTACTCACCTGATATCCATGTTTTGATCTCCAATGTTCAATTAATCTCTGGATCCAATAGAGTTCAACACTTTTCTCTAGCAAGCTTTGCTTTCTTCATACTCTTTTATCATAGGCGTACTTTGACCATGTATCATCTTCGATGCTCATTTTTGATGCCTTAGAAACTTTCATCCGTCTTGAGGGCGCGCCTTGAAGGGTGTTGTTTGGTTTCTCTCTACCTTAGAAAAATTTCCAACCAACATGATACCCCCTTTTTTCCTTAGCCAAATTTTCCAATTTTTGCCTTAGAAATAATTTATTTCCTCTAGAAAACTTCATCAACCAGGCACCCGAGTAAAATCTCCATCTTAAAATCTCTGGCGAGGCGTGGAAAATTTTAAAATCAATCCCTTGTTGAAGATATCCAGTACCCAGAAGAAAATTCCCTTCAGAAAGCATCAAATCCATGGGTCTATAGACGAAGGGGTATTTTTAATTTTTTGAATTTTATACCTTAGAAAAATGTTTTCATCAAAATTCATCTTCATTCTTCATCTCTGGGGTTTATTTTTCTTGCTTTGCCTTGACAATTTTCTTCATCATCATGAAGCTGACACATTTTGATGTATCCACTGCCAATTCATACATGCCTCAATAAATTTCATCACCTTCTCTCAAGCTTAGGCGTATTTCTCTAGAGGAGGAGAGACTTCAATACTTAGAAAAATTTTATCATCTCCATAAGCATGGGCGCATATAGGGGGCTAGGAGGAATTTTGAACACCTTAGATAGTTTTTTTTTTTTTAATGCCCCTTGAGCTAGGGCGCATTTCCCTAGGTGCACAGGAATTTTCAACAACTTAAAAACTTTTACTCCACCCACCTTCACCTTCACACTGGGCGCATTTAGAGGGGGTCTAGGGAAATTTTCTAACACTTAATAACCTTTTCCCACCTTGACTTGATGAGGGCGCATTTGAGGTGTAGTGAAGGAAGTCAACAACACTTAACACATTTCCTAGAGTCATCTTGAATATGGGCGCATTTGGAGTATCAAGGAGGAATTAGCAATACTTAGAACATTTTTTAAAGAGCCACCACCTTCAACATGTTTGGGCGTATTTGGAGGGTCAAGGAGGAAGTTTCCAACGCCTCTTAACATATTTCCTAGAGCCACCTCTAACTTCATTTGGAGTCCCCTGTAGGATTTTCCACACTTAGAAACTTTTTTTTTTTTCATCCCCAACAGTCTAGCAAGTTGGGCACATTTGAGGCACCAAGGAGGAATTTCCAATGCCTTAAACTTGTCTTAGCTTCACCTCCAACATGGGCGCATCTAGGGGGTCAAGGAGGAACTCAAACTTGCCTTAGTAACTTTTATCACCACTACTTCTCTCCTTGGGCGCATTTGAGGTAGGTAGCAGGAATATCTTCATGACTTAAACATTTTCCATCACCTTCCCTTGAGATGAGGGCGCATTTCATTAGTCCTGCAGGAACTTGTCATGACTTAACTTATTTTCCTCGCCTCCCTTCATGACAGGGCGCATTTAGGGGGCTGAGCAGGAATTAACAATGCCTTAGAAAATTTCTTCCAATCTAGCTTCTAGCATGGGCGCATTTGGACTAGGCAACAGGAATTTCTCACTTGGAAACTTTTCAATCCTTTAGCCAGCTTCACCTTGGGCGCATTTCACAGGGGGTGAAGGAATTTCCTCAAACTTAGGCATTTTTTTAGCTTGCTCGCCCCTGTTTACTATATTTAGTAAGTTTCTGGTTTTCACCCTTCTGAAGCTTGGATTGATTTGGAATTTGCGCCACAGGATCCTCATGACCTAGTTGATCTGTTCACATTGCCATCTCATGCCAACCTGCTATTTATAGCATGTTTCTGAAGGTGATTTACTATTTATAGTAACTGCTTGGTTTCAGGACTTCTACAACTCCGTTTAACTTGAAATCTGACTGACGTGATCCTCATGGGTTGACCTGCCTGTTCACACTGGCGCCTGCTGCTGACTTGCTATTTATAGCCTGTTTCTGGAGTGCCTTACTATAAATAGTAAGTGCTTAGATTGCCTTCAAATTTCACCAATGGAATCCTTGAAAGATACTGATCATAGTGGGATACACCGGTTTTCGGAGATTTTGGCATTTGACCCCTCATTTTGGGTTCTGAGGCTGGAAACCCTAATCTGACTTGCATGTTGCTCAAACGATCTTCGTTTGACCCCATTTTTGTTGCATGTCACCCTGTTTGTGATAATGAAGTGCTAGGTAGCTGCCGATGTGATCCTGCTAAAAATAGTAAATGCTTGAAAAAGTGATCATCCTGCCTCGCATGTTACCCCACTACGAAGCTTTCAAAAAACCCACAAAGAATATCCAAACATGCGTTAAAGATTCCAACATGCAAACCCTAAAATTAGCCTCCGAAGTCGAGACTGTTGAAAGTTATCATCTCATCTTGCATGTTATATCACCGCGTAGGTCTCGGAAAACCCAGAAATATTCTCTAGACATGCACTGAAAAACTTCACATGCAAACCCTAAAATCTGCTTCTGAAGGTGATACTTGCTAAAAATAGAAAGTTGTCAGATCTGGCTCAAATTTTGTAGGCAAGCAGTTTGACATGTCCCGGATGCAGTGTGGGGGATAAAATTTCAAAAGTGCTAAGAAAACGCCCTGAGTTGAACACTTACTAAAAATAGCAAGTTGTCAGAATTCACTGAAATTTTGTTGGAAATCTGCTGCAAGCTTACTGAATGCAGTGCAAAGCTCATATTTCAATTCATTCACCCAATTTGACTTCAAACTGACCAGAAGATCCAAAACCCTAACTCTCAGACTTAGCCAAAATTTCAAGTTTAAGCTCAAAGACGGGCACATCCCCGGAGAGACAAACGGAGCAAAGAAAGAGACAGCAGGAAAACCAAAGCCAAAAGACCAGAATGGAGCAAAAATTAGGGGGTCCCCATTTTGAATGGGGTGACATGTGAAAAGGTCACAACACCACCCCATCCCTTTTTTCCCAATCTTGTGTTTTTTTAAAAGTGCATTAAAAAATTGAGTTGTAGGGTCCTCTAGGACCCATCCTGTAGCGTTTCTTGCATAAAATTAGTCATACCCGAAACATTTCCGTATATCAGATATAGGGTGGGGATGTTTCCTACCCATCACCATGTTTGTGAAACATTCCCTATAGGGGATGAGTCAAAATATACAAAGGACATGTCCTCAAGGTACACTATTTTGAATGGTTTGTTCAGATTATTAGCAGTTTGAGAGTTACAAAGAAGATAACTTTAGGTTATTAAATTGCACTCATCTAGATTATTAAATTGCTCACAACATATATTTTCTATGACACTGTCATCAATCTAAATCCTCATGGCTTGACATTGATTTCATAGAAGTACAAGAAAATATCAATTCTTTGAGTTGGATTTCAATTGGTTTGAAAGTTAAATTCAACCTTGGGAACTTATACCCTATTCAAACTTGTTATTTTTGGTGTTGTTACTAAGGATAATGTTAAGGAACTACAGACTACAAAACTTACAGTAGAACCAGGTATCCTAGCGTAAAGTTTGGTCAATAGCTGGCAATGCCTAATTTTATCCTTGGACATATTGTTTAAATTAGACCATTAGGTGCATGAATTGTAAGTGTGCTAGAATATGTAGATTTCTTCAAACAAACAAACCTAATATAATCATAGTGTAATATAAGACCCCTGATTTTTTTTTCTGAGTTTTCTGATTGCTGATTGTGTTTTGTTTGAAAGTGTTTTTCAATTGAGTTTCATTTTCCATTCATTGTTTCATGATTGCATAAACATAGATAACATAAAGTACAGGAAATAAAGTAAACTTGCTTGCACTATGATGAAGACTCAGCATATATTTCTCTCATATCATAACAGAAAAATTCTGACTTTTACAAGCATATATCAGACTCAGAAATAAACGTTTCAGACCTGGAAATGCGTGCAAACAGCAACAAAAGAAACTCCAAACGTGCAATGAACAATGCCACTGATATTAGCAGCAAACCCCCTACTTTCCAATGCCAAGAACCAATGATTTCAGACCTCCACAAATGCTCAGATCAGCCTATACCACAGCAGACTCAATCTGGAAATTACCCACAAACTGGGCACCTAGCTCAACAAGTCAACTTGCTTGAATAAAACAGATTTTGCTCAGAAAATTCATACCAACACATGATTGGAGGCGCCTAGATGAGAGCCTTCTTTAGAACCAATACCCACGATGAGAAACCAAGTCATTGGAGAGATATGTGCAAATAACCATATTCAAATCCAATTGCCAAAATGCCCAGAAATCACTGAAAACCACTTCAAACACTGAAAATTCACACCAAAAAGAAGCTATGCTACCACAAACCAAAACCCAATTGACCACACATCAAAAATACTCAAATATCTTCATCCTATTTGACTGAAATTGCAACAATGAAGCTCTGAAAGTGATCCCTGGATGGAACCATACCTCAACCAGCTAGAGTAGGTATTGCACTACCGAAACGAGCTCCTCAATGCCAAGGATTTTCGTCCTCAACACCTGTTTATAGACCTCTGGAATGATTCCAGCAACATCTCCTTATGCAACCATTTTCAACATACCCAAATGAAGCTTCAAAATGAGCTTATAAAGCCTCAATAAGAAATTAGGGCGGAATTAGGTTTGAATCAAACTCTCTCCAAAAATTCTACGCCCCTTTTGCTTTGACTTTCATTTAAAATTACATTTTAAACTTTAACTTAAACCCCTAGGCATCCCCCTTATTCAGCCATCAAATGTGCTTTTGTTGCTTTTAAAACAACTTGAAGTTATTCCACTAGGCGCCAAAGTACAACTTCATGTCCCCACTAACCCTTAATTTAAAGTTATAAAATAACTTTATTTAATTCATTTTCACGAGAGGAAATACAATATTAAAATAATCAAACCTTAGCAACCCAACGCCTCAACTGAGATAACACTTCTGAAAGTAGCCTGACCAGGTCCAACTTCCCAAAATAGACTTACTATTTTTAGTAAGTACTAAAAATAGTAAAAACACCAAAGACTCGTTGGTACGAAAAATTGATATGCCAAATGACTTACTATAAACAATAAGTACTGGACTAGTCCCCTGCTAAAAATAGAAAGTCCACCTGGAACTCCGAAAACCCAACAGAAAGGACTGGAACTGAGTTCCCTTACCAATTTCGTTTAGCCTACAAGGACTCTAGAATAGGCTAAAGGATAAACACCACTTAGAGGCTAGGAGGGAACATTACACATGGTTGTGGAGAACAATAAAGAGAGACACTCCTACAAGAGTACTAAGGCCAAGACCAACAACTTGCATACCAACAACACAAACTAAGTCAAATTTGTCTAGGCTTGAAGTTGAGCAACCATCTAGAGAAGAACCCGAATCTAATGTTAAGACCACCAACTTGCATACCAACATAAAGTGAGTCAAATTTCTCTTAAGATTGAAATTGAGAAACCATCAAGATACGAACCCAAATCTAATGTTCCTACTTCTCTAGTTCACACCACTCCTCCATTTGCAAAAGTTGATCTTAGTGAAGCTGAGCAATCATTTGATCCATTGAGAAAGCCACTAAGCCTTGTAGTATTTGATTTTAGAGTTGTTTTTTGTGCATCCTACACAACCCAAAAGGGAAGTACCAAGAAGACCCCAACAAGGCAATATAGACCTCGATCTTCTTTATCCAAAATTCATTGGGAACTGTGAGGAAAATCAACAATGGTAGAATAAAATCTAGAGGGAAACAAAGGAGCTAAGCATAATGCTGAAAAAGCTTTGGAAAAATCTTTTGAGTTTCCCATTACTTTTCATGAAGATGAAGCCCCCATGAAAAATATTCCATATTCTACTTTACTATTTTTTCATTGTTTACGTACTAAAGATCTTGATATGTTTATTTTTGAGTTTGATGTACTTTGTCATAGCTATGATTATCATACTGATGTTTAAAAGTTGAAATTGTTTCCAACCACTTTGAAGGATGCTACTTTAAGATGGTCCACAGATTAGGACATAACACAATTGACTCATGGCAAGATATGTGCTCAAATTTTCTTCGTAAGTATCAAGATTACGTGCTCAAATTTTCTTCATTAAGGCAAAAGATATCCACGATGAAATTTTTTATTTGTTTCAAAGGGATGAGGTACTTGAAGATTATCTAAAGTAGTTCCTATTCAATCATCAATGTTTTCAACAACATAGAATTCAGCCTGATAGGCTTAGATTGATTTTCTTGTAAGGAATTTGAGGGGAATGTATGGAGGTTGTCAATCTCATCAACAAAGATGATGTATCAAAGTTAAGTTTTGATGAGCTTGAATCTTTCTTGTAGATTTCTAAGCAATCTTAAAGCGCAATGCACAACCCTAAAATGGAGTTATCCGCAAGCAGGCTTGGGAGATCTTTCACTCCTATACCGTGTTGTTCCTCAGAAGGGTTTCCGTCCTCAATGAAGCTTGAGATTTTCAGACTCTCCAATCTTCCTGCAAACCCTTATCAAAATTTATTCTTCCACCATAAATGTGCAAAATGAGCTCTTAATGCCCTTTTACATTTCCACACCCAATTTGCATTTGAACTTCATTTCATTTAATTTGTTTTTGATGGTCATTTAAATATTTCATCATAAAGTTGAGGGGTCAAAACATTAAAATAATAATACTTTATGCAAACATCACATAACACCTTTTAACCCCTTATAACATCATTTAATAAAGTCATTCATAATAATTAATATTATTAATGTTACACCCGATTGTATAGCTACTACTGCATAGGAAGTACATTGTAAATGTTTGAATCTTTCTGTTGAATAAAACAAATTGTTCTTGTGATCAATTGAATGTGTCCTAATGATTGTCTCATTATCTGATACACCTGTTGATGTAATTCTTGAATGAAATTAGCATATTAAGTTATGGAATAATGTTGTTCTAACTTTCTACAATGCTTTATGTATATTACCTTGGTTTTGAGCAAATGACTTCCGTTAGCATGTCATGATGTGCAGGAAACAGGTTCATACCTCCAGGCAGAGGAGAGATATCACTCGGGGAAGAACTTGGTCGGGTAAACAGTAATGGATACCAATTGGACATACACACACAAACCATAGAACTGAGTAAGCTACGTCATTATTTTGGTTAAAGGTAAGTCATCCGTAGGCTTGTCTAGTATCATTGGGAGTCGTGTCTTCTTCTGAATATGTAAATAAGTGATGCTTGCCAATATAATCTTATGAGTAATATTTCTTGTTAGAGGTGGATATGTGTATTTGTATATATACATACGATATGTACAAGTACCCATAAGTACATTCATGTCGATACAACGTATTGGGCAGATGGATATGCCATACGTGTGCGTCGATATAAGTGTATTTATGAATACTTATACGTATAAGTATAAATGTAAATATATATACAAGTATACGTACCCACAACTAACTGAAGAGTGAATATTTATATTGATAATATATTGCCTCGGAATTTATACATACACATATATAGACATATACATGAGTACGTATAGTATTGACTGGTTCACAGTATATGGACGTATAATGTAGATGTATATATATGTATAGGTATAAAGATAAGTATATTTATATATATTTAATATTAAATTGAAATATAAATATAATATAGTTTTTATAAATGTATACGATATTATTTAAATTACTAATTTAAATAATTATACAAATTAAAAACTATATTATATAAATATTTTAATAAAATAGAATATATATATAAATGTATTAAAATAAAAGTTTTGAAAATCAGAATGAAATGTAAAATAACATTTTATTAATTATTCCATAGATAAATGAGACTAAATCGATGAAGGGAATAAAATTGCGATTTTCTCTAAAAAGGAAATTCTTCATTGAATCGAATTATTTGGCTTCATTTTTATACTTTAAACCGTTGCCAAAATGCATCAGATAAATGTATTGAACTTTATTAAAATGGTAAAAAGTCAAAATAAAAACCAAGTCGTGAAAATGGCGGAAGAAAAGAAAAACGCGCAGGAAAAACGCGCAATTAGGGCCAGACGTCTGAAAATGGCCGACTGAACTTATGCTTGGCAAACGAAATGAAATGTGGACGCCATTGGAGCTAAGAAAAAGTCTTAGATTAAACTTGTCATTTAACCTAGCAGTAAAAACGCGCCTGAATCAAGAGCTGTCACGATTTTATGAACTAAGCAATTTCGAATTGAAATAAACGTCAATGCTGTCAATAAGGGAGGTCGAAACCCTTGCCATTATGCAACACGTTTTTACTTTGAATCATTCCAAGTCTTGTTGGCAGTACTGGCGCCATAGAAAGAGGAAACAGTTCAAATGGCAACCCTATAAATACCTGCGAATGTCATTCATAAAACTCACGAAATCACAATCAAGGTTTTCATATTGTTTAGAGCATTTTACAGCTGAGAGAGAATTCGCCATTAAGTAAGAAAGTTTTTAGTTATTTCCTGTTAAGAAAACTATTTGGTTGAGTTGAAAGAAACAGTCTATGAGTTGAGAACAGCAGATTAGAATCGTCAAATTGCTGTGCTGAGAATTTGTTACAGAGTTAGCTGAAAGTAATTGGTGAAAGCAAGAGAAGGAGTTACTCTTTCAAACATCTGGAAAGCTTTATCAGGCATGCTAATTCAAGCTTTTACATGCTTTCTATTATTCTAGTATTTTGATATAATTCTGAATCATATTCTGGACTGGAAAGAAATGTGTCTGAAAGCTGGTTGCTTTGGAATGAACAAGAAAGAAGTAAAGACTGTTAGCATGAGTTAAATAGAAATGTTTAATGCATGTAATCTTTTATTAGTTTCTGTTTTCATTAGTGTACGGTTTACACTTGTCAAAGAATTGGAAACCACATAAATTGATAAGACTTCATATACGTAGTATATACTTATAATTTAGTTACTAAAATAGGAACGTATCATGAGCATTATATGAGTTACAAGCTACAACTAGATACTAAATAACTAGGTCAAGTTATTGTATCCCTAGGATGAGAATATCCTGAATAAAGGCGTTAGTTGTAAGATCTTGTTAAAATGTTCGTCATTCCAGTAGTTAGATTGTTGTAGGAAGTCTAGGGTACGGATTACCCCGATAGACCAGCCTACGCGTAGAATAAGATAGCCTCAAGGCAAGTTGAACCTGGCTAGTGAATGTGGCATATGACCTATGTTCTTCATTGAACATAAACACTTTGGCCAAAGTAGTGTAAGGAACCATTTAGGTGTAGTACTACACTGTCAGTTCACCGTGATCCCGAAATACATCCTAGTTTGAGAATTGCCGGTTGCACGAAAGCTAGCTTTGTAGGATCACAGCACTATGTCCAGTTGGTAGTCATTAAAGGTTACCCAACCAATCTCTTCTTCGAAGGGAGGGCCGTTCATTGCAAAATGATCGTGCGGGGGACCGCATTATAAGTCCGTGGTTGGCGGAAAAGCGCCCGAGTGATGTTTCTCCTCCTCAGTACCCGACTGATGATCCAAGACTTGACAGGACGAATTCCTGGACCTTCTTACTTCTATTGGTGCCAAAAGCCTACGGGCTATGTATGTATATTACTCTTCTTACTTTGTAATTTCATTTGGAATGAAATAGTTAAAAGTTGCAAAAAGATGTATCTTGTTTATGTTATTAAAAGGAAAAATTTTATCGTTATGGTATTGTTCTTACATATTGAGACTGAATTTTAAGGTTTTAAATTTATCGTACAAGTGTGTTCTTTACAATTAAAGTTAAACTGGATTAACTTTAATAATATAAATTAAATCATTATCTCCCTGATAAATTCCAATATCAACTCAAGGGAGTAATCCATCAACTTTTCAGATATAGGCATGATAGCAACTAACCATTCCATGACTTACTATAAATAGTAAGTATGAGCAACACATCCAAGTGACTTACTAAAAATAGTGTGTGTGGGTCAAAGTGTCCCGAATGGCCTCTGGAAGGGACACCACAATAAACTAGGACACTAAGCTAAAGAGTACTGAAATAAGCACCAAAAGGCCTGTTGAAGAGCCATAGATCACCCTCAAAGGGCCCCCTAAACACCATGTTAGCCTACGGGAACCAAGTGATAAGCTAACCACTGCATCTGTCAACTGCCTAGGAAAAGGGGACATTATAGACACCTCTAAGAAGCCTTTGTTCAAAGTTGCTGACCCTGAAATGACCTAGCAAACTAAGTTTGACAAATTTTCCAGTTACAAAAGGCAGCAAACTCACCAAACACCATGGTGAACAGCTGTTTGCCCCAGGGAATTTGTCAAAAGCAGCAAATTATTTCCCTGCTAAAGCAGTAAACGTGTGTCTCTATGCCAACACTGAGCAGGAATTTGAACATTTGGCATTTGATCTTCAGTAATGGGTGCTTGATCTTTCATCTTCTTGTGTTTGGGGAGCTATGGGAAGGTGTTAAAGTTGCTTCTTCAACATTTGGGAGGGGGTTAGCTCTCATGTTTTGTGGTGTAAAGCCACTATAGAGAACTTTGCAAGTATGTATGCAAGTCTGAGTGTATTTGGGAGTGTATTGCAGGTGTAGTTGGAGGTCTATTGTCTGTGTTTGAAACTTTGAACTTATCGATGCCATGTTGGCATTCTTAACATCTGTTATAACACATTTCATAGTGGAACAGAGAGATATTGCTCTCTTGACTGGAGATTTTCACTTAAGTTGGGTTTTCTTCAGAATAATTTGAGTTTGTTTCAGTTTGCGTATGTTTAATGTGTTTAGTGAGTATAAAGATCCCTGTTTAGTTAATTTGCATATGCCATGTGTTGGTTTGGCATCTACGGTTAAGTGGTATAAGTGCATATTAAGGGTTTTGTAAGAGCTCTTCACATAGTATCAGTGTTTCCTAATAGGAGCTCGTGGTATGACTACCCTGTCTGAGGATCACCCTTACCTACTACCACTAAGACCATCATAATCATAGTGAACCTTGATTCCACAATACCTTGCTAAGGTAGAAGATGGAATCCCTAGCATTCACCTGCTTTTGAAGATCAATCGTGCCACCTAAAATAAGACATTTGTGAGCATGATGGAATGGGAAATTAGGTAGCCATTCAACTAGTATGTTAGCCAATTGGCAACCACGGGGATGCACAATGCAATCAAATTTAGAGGCTAGAAATTTAATATCCTCTCCAATTTGACTGATCTGCCAATGTCCTTTGCCATCAATGTCTTATTACCCTGCCCCTCTATAATGATTCTTAAGCCTAATTCCACAGTAATATGTTTAATGAACACATTCAAAGCACACCAATAGTCTTTTGTAGGGATAGCTTCTGCTATGTTCTAGAGGCAAGGCCTAATTTTTTTTAGTACCAAGGAAAAATTGACCCTTGTTCATCCTTGATAATGGCACCTAAACCCATTTTCCCTGAATTCTTTTTGAAGAGAATCTAAAATGCAATGATTTCAAAGGTGACACAGCTGGCTTAAGGTCAACTTATATTTGGATCATTACAACATTAAGCTGGTAGGATAAATCAGAACCACGCGTTTGCTAAACATGGGTATCATGTTGCTGCCTTAGTCTTGGTTAATGAAGTCTTAATTGGTTTAATCCGATCAATTGAATCTGGTTCTTGTGAAAAACCAAGTACAAAGACCAACCGAATACTTACCTGCATGCTTATTAGTTAAATGAAAAGGACAGAAGCAGCAAAATTGCACTATAAGAAGGAATGAACGGAAGGCTATTAAATGATTGTCTTAAAAGAATATATTACCTATTGAGGATCTTACATGCAGTTAATCTTGCAACATAATATAAATTTATTGCCTCCTCTAGAAGATAGAATTTATAAGTATGATGTTCCTTGGATTTAAAGCAACGCCTACCTTGCTGTCATCATCTCCAGCCATGCTCAGTAAGGTCATCAATACTTTGCTTCGTAATTGAGACCCAGCACCCTTCATTGGGCGCTGTATTGTCCCGGCAATGAGAGGAATCAACCCAGACATTCGCAATTTATATCTGCTCAACGGACATTCTTCAGATATTTTATAGATATCATCCAGGGCCCGTTCACTGTCCTCTATAGAAGAACTATTTCCCAGGTGCTGAATTGCAGTTTTGATGCGAATATCAACATTCCTTTCTATCCATTCTTGAATAGTCCCAGATAGACCTATATTCAGGCGTAGTTCAATAGATTTGAGGACCTGTCCTGTTACCGGGCATGTTGGTTGACGACCTTGCTCTCTACAGTGAGCAAACCAATGTTGTATAGCACTACGCTCATATGTCTGAGAGGATTCAAGAACTACAGGATCTTTCATTACTTCCCTTGTCAGAGGACAGAGAAAGGTCTTGAATGGTGGTATCGGGGCATCCTCTTCCGCATCTGAATCAATAGGCCTGGATATGACCTCTGGTTCGATGGCCCAATTATCAAAGATCCTTTCTAGTGACTCTAAAATATGAATATCATTCTCACCATTAGAATCCCCAAGGTCATTCTTCAAAAGTTGAATCTGTTCACAAAGCTCAGTTCGGTTCCTTTCTGTATCCATCCCTAATGCCCGTGCTATGTCCATCATAATGGCATTTTGCACAGCTTTGGCAGTTTGCCTGCCTTGGGCCTCCTTCTCCAGTGTGCAACAAACGCGCTCTTCATTTTCTGTGACCTGCTCATAATAAATGCACAACCCAATTATGACATTTCAAGAGTTCATTCTATGTCAAAAACATTTTCTGCTCAAGCTAGAGTCCATCATCTTCTCAGATTAAGTTTAGACCATTTTAGTTTAGATATTAAATCTTTTAGTGGACAAAAAAGGTTGTTTCCAATGAAGAAAAGCATATCGTCAAAAATATACAATGGGCGTGCCTACGTAACTCCAAAAATGTGAGAAGCAACTGAAATAGAGCTATAAGATAATGCAACAAGAATGTTTAAAAGAAAATAAAGCAAGAGAAATGTAGCAGATAGTCTCTGATGTTTGAAGTCCAGAAAAATTGTTGATAAGGTTTATACTGATATTAGTTAGTGGTGGCTGAGATGAACACTGTCAGACTGACCTGTACATTTGCTGTAAATACTTCCTCAATCTTTAGATATTCACTCTAGACCTTTGCTTTAACAAAAGGAAAATAGGCATATTTGGGACAGTAGAATTTTGACTGAAATCGCTAAAAAATGAGCGAATACCAGCAATTGCTGATTAGAAGTCTCAGAATTTCTTGAAATGAGTTTGCCAACAGTCAAATGAAAACAATTTCAGCGGCAAATACTCAAAATGAGCGAATACCAGTAATTGCTGATTAGAAGTCTCAGAATTTCTTGAAATGCATTTGCCAACAGTCAAATGAAAACAATTTCAGCGGCAAATACTCAACTACAATAAATAGTAAGTATTTGACATCGTTTTTTGAGAATGAGCTGTTAATATATGGAGTGAATGTTGATTATTCCCTTTCATGAGTAGGGATTCGGAAGACGCCATCTCTAAGAGCTTGAATGGGGTGAAGAGTCCACATTCCTCCTCTTGTATTGCTAGAAGAGTCGAGTCAAAGGAACATAAAGACTTAGTTGAGCACTATCTTACCGCAAATTGAGCTTGCTGCATTTCACGCGACAGGGCGTCAGATTTCTTTTGCAAATCATTTGTAGCTTGCAAGCCAAAATCCAGCAGTGCTAACCAATTACCAATACTGTTTGTGATCTCCTGAAATGTTTTCGAGAGACTTTTGCAATTGATGAGCAAATAAATCTTACTCTTGTTCTTATAAAGATCAATGGTGGTTTGAACTCGAGACAAGTCAGCAGCGATGCCTCTTAAGGCGGTCTGCACTGGCGGAGGCTGCTGCGACATGAAAACCTTGTCCACCGCCTTCAATATCACTTCCACCCTCTGCACGTAATCTTGGAAACGCCTGCTGCTCTCCCCCGTTATTCCATTTGATCCTCTCCCTACCTCACTGAGGAGCCCCAACACCACCGAGATTTGACCTCCTGACATCACTGCCAGGCGACCACCCTCTACCCTCCTCCCTCCTCCCTTCTCCCTACTCCACCCACAAACCTCAACCGATACCGATGGACACTACACGCTGCTGGTAACAAAAGTGCCAGAGCCCAGTTAACAAATTACGTCAGGGGCACCACGAAAGAAAATTTAGGGGACTAAAACTAGTGGCCTGCCAAATCGTTAACAGTCTTCGGCCTGACGGTCACAGACAATTACAATTGAAGCCCGGTCTTCCTTGCGCCGTGTGCATGGAACTAGGGACAAGAACGAAACGCGTTTAGAACTCCGCAACTGCTCTTAAGTGGGACCCCTCATCTTGTCACTCCTTTAGCCGGTATCCTGCTCGTCCATTTTAACCGAATCTTCTCCTCAAATTCCCTAACCGGAGGAGTAACCTACTGGCAAGATTTCATTGACGTCCATTTTCGCCGCAACTGCTATTTTATTTTCTTCGGACAGGAAACATATGTTGCTTTCCAAACGAGCGTTCTGCATACGTGGTTACAGGCAAGCCTGAATTTGATGGTCTATTTGACCCTTTTTTTCATTTTCAACCGCATATTACAACTTTAAAATTTATTAGATTGTATAGTTTGACTTTCTATGTTTTTATCAAGCCTGGAATTTGATGGTCTATTTGACCGTTTTATCAATTTTCGACCGTATATTACAACTTTAAAATTTATTAGACTGTATAATTTGACTTTCTATGTTTTTATTAAACCGTAAAAAAATATTATAAGCAAAATATAATAAATATCATTTTATAATTTTTATTATAAAAAGATAAATTAATTTAAAATAGAATATAACTTTCTTGAATATTTTATAATACGAATTTAGAAACTTTTGATATTTTTATAATAGTTATATTTCTTTATATTAATATATGTGATTTATAATATTATTATAAAAATAAATATTAATTTAGAATCTTTTCAAAATAGAATATAATTAATTTTAACTTTTAGAATATATTTAACAAAATTTGTTTTTAATATGAACTTAGAAACTTTTGTTAATTGATAATTATAATAGTAGATTTTTATATTTATTACTAATAATTATCACTGTATCTAATTTTCCAAGACATTGCATTTATAAAAGATTTTATATAAAAATTCATAAATTAAACATTTTTTTTTACAGGCATTTAAATGACCAAATCGTCAGAAAATTTTCATATGGCAGTAGGGGTGACCATCAAATTCCAAGCCTAGTTACAGGCATCTCATTTAGAACGTCGCCCCAGAGATTTTTGCAAAGAATAGAATGCAATCATTTTTTACCTTCGCAAGGTCAAAATAATAGTCCATTGGACAACCATCTTCTTTCCTTTCTTTCTATGTTCTTTAGTTTTTCAACTGTCCCTTGGAGTAGCGCTGCATCAATCAAAACAAGTGCCACATAGTCATTAGTACTTGTCTTTGTAGTATGGTAATTAGAGGTTTGTAGAATTGAAATAAAATATATGTAAATTTAATGAAGGTGAATAAAATTATATATATATAATTGTATTTTAGTTTGATTTTATTTTTTTTTGTTTTGTTTGTTTAGTAGTGATGTTTTTGTTTGTTTGGTTATGTAATGTAAATATTTGTTTAATGTTAAATATTTAAAATTAAAATAAACTAGTATATATGTTTGTTGTTTGATGTTATTTTTTGAAATAAAATAAAGTAGAATAAATTTTAATTTTATAAATTAAATATGAATGTAGAATACATTTGAATATTTTATATAATTTATATTATTATATAATATTATAATATAATAATTTTATCACTTTTATCATAATTATTTGTTTTTTAAATAATCACTAAACTATTATACTTGTCATTATGTTTGGTTGATCTCATATTGGTAAATTAAATAAAAGATAAAAGGAAATTGTGTAATATGATTAGAAAGATAACAATAACAAAATATCCATCATATAGGATATAATTATGAATGTTATCTTCACAAAAATCTATCTCAAATTTTTATAACATTTATTTTTAAAAATATCAAAAGATCTTATATATTTAGTTCTTGCTATGGAACTATAGGCAACCCCTTGATCTTAACTAGTGATTCTATCTCAAATTTTTATAACATTTATTTTTAAAAATATCAAAAGATTTGTCAATCAAAATTCACTATTTTCATTTTATACATTATATTTTAATTTTAATACATTATATTTTAATCTTTTTAAAGTTAAATGCACAATTTTTAACTTTTCAAATTCCCAAAATTATTTTTCCCCAATTTTATTGGCTAAAAAATTTTGAGCGAGGAATGCTAACTATAAAAAAAAAATATCACAGTTTTTCAAGGCATTTTTCTACTAAAAAATTTTAAGCAAGAAGGATTTTGAGGAATTTTTTATGGAGTTTTTGAAGCATTTTTCAAGGATTTTTACACCCACAAGTTAATCTTTGCATTTGATTGAATTTATCTAAAATATTTTTAAACATACTTGCCCGCATTTGCAATTTAGGTCCTGTAAAATCTACAGAAAAAACTAATGTGACCCAAGAAGATGATGGAAATTTGCAAGCCAAGCTAAGCCACTGCACTGGGACAAATTATCGATAAATCCTGACCATTCAATGGTCTAGGACAAGCTAACCGAAGGTTCATTTAGGTAATGCTTTTTATTTTATTCACTACATAGTCAACTCTCTTTAAAACAATTTTGTCTTTCATGGCTTTGTATGTTGGCATAGGGTATTGAATCTCAAAATATAAGACACAAAGACATCATGGGCTAGATTGAAAGGATTAAGATGTATCTTTCTAGGAGTTTTTGTTTTAATGCAAATAGAAGGGGGTTCAAACAAGAAAGTAATCTTCAATTACTGTTTTACCTAGGAAAAGGTGAGACTTAAGTTACAAAATAAAACATTGTAACTGTGAAAAAGTGGGCATTGTAGGGTAAACTCTTCCTACCACAAAAATAAAAGACAACATATATGGATGTGTCTACCAACAAGCAATTTACAATTTCAATTTTTTTCCTAAGCAGCCTGAGCAGGAAGAGCTTAGGAGAGTAAAGAGTAGATAACTAAATTACATTCCACAAAACTCATGAAGACTATCTACAAAAAAAAATATTTTTAGTATAGCAGTTGGAAAAAGGTGCATGAGAACCATTAATCAAAACCGACCTAGAATTGACTGGGAAACTTGTAATCCTAGAAGATATGCTTTAATTCCCCTTGTTTGCTAGGAATCTAAAGACACAGATGGAATGTTTAGTTCAATCTCCACACTTTCTTGGTTGGTAGATAAGGAACTATCTCTTAGTAATTAGTAGTGAGAAGTCCTGCTAGCTATGGGCTATAGTTTTCTCTATGACAATTGCAGAAGTTTGCAAGAGTTTTTAGTTTTCAATGTTGTTGGAGGAGGTACTAGGTTTGGACTAGGATCCTTACTCTTTTTTACATAAAATTCCATGCTATAATTTTTATGAAATAGTATTTGATCTCCATTTTTTAGAGTTTGCAATGCAGATTGCTTGCTTAAGTGAAATAAAGGAAAATTACCTCTTGATAGTGTGACATAGTATCTGAGGAAAATAAAGGAAGAAGGTTGTGGAAGAACATAGAATGTAAGCAAGGAGATGAGAGAGATTATAAATATTCATATAGGATAGGCTGGAATACAAGTGGGAAAAGCTTACTGGGAACTATTTTTTTTAGAGCATGGCATTCAGCCTAATGGTTTCATGTCTAGGTAATGTCCCTTTTTAGTAGTCTATAGTGATTATGGAATAGTGTTTAAAAATTATAGACTGAATACAATATCAAAAACAATGTATTTTGTTGATATGATTTTTTAATTCAACAATGAGATAATCAGGAGAATAAACTATGCACATGGCACTTTCTTCGGTGAAATTGGATGTGGAAAGTATATTCCTAAAGCTCTATTTATTGATCTTGAACCAACAATCATCGATGAGATTAGAACAAGGACATACGTGCAACTATTCCACCTTGAGCATCTTATTTCTAGCAAGGAAGATGCAACTAACAACTTTGCTCAATGCCATTATACTAGTCGGATTTCCTCATCCTCTGGACCTCTTCTCTCTTAACAACAAAAATATGGGAAGGGCTTAGCCAATTTACAAATTCTTGTACACAGTTATTAGCTTAATTCATTTTGGAGTTTAGCATTTTATTCTGCTTGTATATATCAAAATATTTTTGGTAAGAGAGCCTACTTTGGGGATTATGTGATTTTATCTTCTCCCATCCCATCCCTCCTTTTTTCTCAAATCTAAGCTGGCCAAGTACAGGCTCAAAATCAGCATGGGAGTTTGAGGGGGGTTATTTTTTTGGAAAATATTTGCCCCTTACATTTCACCATGAACACTCTATATGTAGAGCTAGCCAATTTGTTAAACAATATATCAAAGCATGTATACCCTTCCAATCCATTTTTTCTGCAATGTTGCTCTTCATTATATAAATCCTCTTTGGTTGCATAAATGCAACATGTATCTTTGGATGAGAAATTGTACTAGCCATATGGTCATCCGCTGATTTTTTTGGCAATGAAGGCAATATAGTCCAGGGTAGGAATTGCGGGAAGATGAAAATACTTAAAAATTGTATGAAAGTGAGGACATTATACATGAGTTTTGCATTCAACTATTTGGATAAATTCTTTGACTTCTTTTGTTTGTAATTGTTTTGATAGTGGATTTTTTTTCCAATTGACAATGGGAAAAGATGCATTAGATATTTTTCTAGACCAAATAAGGAAGCTCTGTGACAATTGTAGTAGTTTGCAAGGGTTTTTAGTTTTCAATATTGTTGGAGGAGGTACTGGGTCTGGACTAGGATCCTTACTCCTAGAACATCTTTCTATGGAATATGGATGAAAACCAAAGCTAGGATTTACTATGTATCCTTCCCCTCAGGCATGGTTCCTCCTATACCATCTTACATCCTATTTAAGCTAAGTTGTTTGAATCTTTAAGAAAACATTAAATCTTATATGTATGTGCTTATTTGATTTATAGATTATTACTAATGAACTTGTTAACATCATTAGGCAACAATATACCCTATTTTTCATGTGATGCAGATTACTCTATTCTACAGTGAAAACCTTCAATTGCCACTAAAAATAGTGAACAATAAACAATAAAACTGCAAAAAATATACAACTTTCCACAAAAAAATAAACAAAACATGCATTTCATGGGTGAATTATAGTATAAATTCTCTTACAATATCTTCCCCAACCCAAACCAAAAACTCCTTTTCCAACAACCCACTACCTCCTAATAAACAAAAGCCCTAATATAAAATAGGGAAACATGATTAACTACACTGCAGCAGTCGTGCTTCCCATAAACATTAGACACAACAAAAAAATTTAAAATATTTGAATGCTTATAATTGATGGGAAGTGATAGTCACGACATTAATTGGTCCATTATGCATCAACATCCCATCTTTTAAAATTTCTAAACCTCATGGCTCAGAGGAATCTGATTTTGTAAACAATAAGAAAACTAGATAGATATAGGTTTAGGAAATATAGTAAAGAAGCAATGCTATTCATTATATTTAATTGTGTTAGTGTGTGTGTAGATGTCAGAGGACTTACTCAACTTATTTCTCATACTATTTATCCTCACCAAGATGCCAAATTGAGTCTTCTACTTCACTTATACCAATTCCAACTTCACTTGTCAATTTTATCCACATGCACATTACTATCTCTAACAAAATGTGTAAATATTGTCTTATTAATGGTATGTAATTTTAGCTTCAGAAAAATACAACTTATAGTTGCAAATCAAGTTATTATCCCATGGTTTAAATTTTTTATTTGTGTTGTTCCTTATGCAACCTTCTTATACCTTTGAGGCAAAATTCTTGATAGCAAATGCATGGCGTGGATCAAATATCCAAAAATATCAAGTGCATTGCAGAATTTACGCTATTTCTCATAACTAATGATTGTATACCATCTCACAAATTTCAAGATTACTATTAAGTTGTTATAATATCAACACTATTACTAAAACATAGTAGACATAGCAAATAAAAATAGGACTATTCTGGCACATTTAGCTAGGAACTTCGCTGCTTTGTAGCTCTTGTTTAAATAGCTTTTTTTACAAATAAATAAAATAGTAATATAATTCTAATGTAATGTAGTATAAATATAAATATAAAATAATTTAAATATAATATAATATTACATTAACAAAACTTAAAGTAATATAATATCATATTAATAAAAATATTATATAATTTAAATATTATATAATATTATATAATCTAAAATTCATAATAAAAATATAATATTAATAAAAATCAATTATATTATATAAAAATATTATATATTAAAATTTTAAATATTATAAAGATATTATAAATATATAATTATATAAATATAAAATTTATGCAGCTGTACTAATCTGGATCAGGATCAAATATATCAAAAATATTTAATATTAATATTTGAATTTTCCTTTGAGGCAAAATTCTTGATAGCAAATGCATGGCGTGGATCAAATATCCAAAAATATCAAGTGCATTACAAAATTTACGCTATTTCTCATAACTAATGATTGTATACCATCTCACAAATTTCAAGATTACTATTAAGTTGTTATAATATCAACACTGTTGCTAAAACATAGCAGACACAACAAATAAAAACATGACTATTCTGGCACATTTAGCTAGGAACTTCGCAACTCTGCAGCTCTTGTTTAAATAGCTTTTTTTACAAATAACTAAAATAGAAATATAATTCTAATGTAATGTAGTATAAATATAAATATAAAATAATTAAAAATATAATATAATATTACATTAACAAAACTTAAAGTAATATAATATCATATTAATAAAAATATTATATAATCTAAAATTCATAATAAAAATATAATATTAATAAAAATCAATTATATTATATAAAAATATTATATATTAAAATTTTAAATATTATAAAGATATTATAAATATATAATTATATAAATATAAAATTTATGCAGTTGTACTAATTTGGATCAGGATCAAATATATCAAAAACATTTAATATTAATATTTAAATTTTCCTTTGAGGCAAAATTCTTGATAGCAAATGCATGGCGTGGATCAAATATCCAAAAATATCAAGTGCATTGCAGAATTTACGCTATTTCTCATAACTAGTGATTGTATACCATCTCACAAATTTCAAGATTACTATTAAGTTGTTATAATATCAACACTATTGCTAAAACTAGCAAACACAACAAATAAAAATAGGACTATTCTGGCACATTTAGCTAGGAACTTCGTTGCTCTGCAACTCTTGTTTAAATAGCTTTTTTTAATAAAAAGGGGTAAAAACTTTATTGAAATTTAGAAAAGAGCATTACAACAAAGCAAAGGGCCTAAGCCCCCAGAAACCAAAAGATACAATTAGATAAAGCAAGAACCAGCATCATTCATCACCAATCTCATCTCCATCCTCCGCAATAATCTTTTCCAAATCATGGCGGAGCTCCTAGGAAATCTACTCCCACCCCTCAATCTTCCAGCCATCGAGATGCTCTGAAGCCCATTTCGCCAAGCAATTTGCTGCCCTATTCCACTCCCTCAGAATATGGACAAAAGAAACCATCTCCATCAAGGAACTAATCTGCAAATCTACTGTACCATCTTAGCCAACTCCCAACTGACATCAACCACCTTCCGAGCATTAAGAAAATTAACCAAAACCTATGAGTTAGACTCACAAATAACCTTTCTCCGCCCCAAAGCATAGGCCCGTTCAAGGGCGGATAAGATTTCCAGACCTTCCATAAAGTTGATAGTCTGCACCCCTTCATAAATAGAGAAGAATAAAACCACCATTCCCAAAGAATCCCTACCAACTCCCCCAATTCCAGCTGGCCCAGGATTTCCCCTTGAGGACCCATCAGTATTAATCTTTAGAATTCCAACAGGAGGGGGAAGCCATTTACCCACTCTCATGACTTTATTTTTCGCCCGCCATCCCCTTCGGACACAAGCAGAAGCCAAAGACATCTCTCGAAGTCCCAATCTCTCCACCTTCTCAGCATCCTCTTTCTCTAAGGGATACGTCACCTCACACTTCGCTTCCACCGTCTCCTAAACCATACCCATAATTCTCTGCCAAATCTGCTAAACAACCATCTTTTCACCTCGGAAGATTCTACGATTCTGCTCCAGCCAAATTTGCCCGAGAATGAAGGTAGGCCCAACATACCACACATCCTGTAAGAAAGAGGCCATAGTGGGAGGTCTTCCCAGACTACTCTAGAAATCCACCAAAGAGGAAGCATGAACACAAGGATTTTTCTAGACTTCCCACCAAAAATGCCACAACCTCAGAGCAAAGGGGCATCGAAAAAACAAATGAGTAGAATCCTCCTCCCTAGTCCTACACAAAACACACATGGATGGGCCCTGAAATCCCCTCTTTTGAATATTGTCCCAAGTCAAGCATTTGTTCCAGGCCAAAGTCCACATGAAACAATTACACTTTGGCCAAGAAAACTTATTCCAAACTCTCTTCCACCATTGAACCTCCACCCCGTCCAGCTTGTGAGATAAAAGCACCTAATAACCAGAGGCAACAGTAAAAAAACCTTTAGGGTTGGGAGACCAAGATAAAACATCACCATCCAAGAGGGAGCTACAAATCCTGCTAGAAAGGATACTCCGCAATTCTACGCACTCCTCCATACCGACCACAGGCCACTCCTCAAGATTCTTCCACCTAGCCACCATCAACTGACCATGAGAGGACACAGACTTAAAGTCTCTCACCCTATCCCAACCAACCTCAATGAATCGTTGATAAAGGGGCAACAGGTTAGGAAACTGGGAAACAAGGGGAGGAAAACCATCCCAAGAATCAAACCAAAAGTGAGCCTCCAACCCACTTTTGCAAATCCAAAATAAGCCATCCTTGATGAGAGCAGCCCCCTTCTTGAGCGTACCCCAAATCATTGATCCTTTCCCCACCAGGGGATAGCGGGGAATATCCATTCGAGGGATCCCCGAGAAATATTTATGAGATAAGATCCTGGCCCAGGTCTGATCCTGCTCCACACACCACCTCCAATACAATTTAGCAACAAGCGCAATCCCAGAAAAAGATGACTGCCTTAATCCAAGACCGCCATATTGCCGCGGGCTACACACCAGCTCCAATCTAACCAAACTCCATTTGGATGACAATAAATTACCTGCCCATAATAATTGTCTAGCTAAAGCATCCAGTTCCTGAACAAAACCAACCAGGGCCACCTGGAGCATACATCTGTAGATGGGGAGAACCTGAACCACAGATTTGATCAGCTGAACCCGGCCAGCAAAGGACAACCATCTATGGTTCCAATGGTTAACCTTTGTTTGAAACTTATCCAAAATATTCTGCCATGACTCCTTGGGCATCCTTTTGACAGAGATAGGAATACCAAGATAGGTCAAAGGAAGGGACCCAACCTGAAACCTCAAGATATTGGCTATCCTCCTCTGGATAGGACCAGGAGTATTGAAGAAGAAGATGGAGGACTTATCTTCATTAATCAACTGACCCGAGGCAATCAAGTAAACATCCAACACTGCATGCAAGCTAGTAGCCTCCCTAATTGTAGCCATACCCATCAGCGCAGTATCATCCACAAACTGCAAATAAGACTATGGGGGAATATTACCTCCCCATCGCCACCCCTGAATGAGACCCCTCTCAACATTCCTTCTCAACAACTTGCCCAAACCTTCAACAAGAAGCAAAAATAGATACAGAGACAACGGGTCACTCTGACGCAATCCCCTAAAGGCACCAAAAAGCTATGAGGGCTCACCATTAATTAAAATGGAGAAGGATACTGAAGTAACACAACTCATGACCCATTGAATCCACTCATCCCCAAAACCAAAAGCACCAAGAATCTTCCAAAGGAAGGACCATCAAACTCTATCATATGCCTTTGCCATGTCCAACTTGATTTACATTGCCTTATCATTGGAAATGGCCATAGAATGAATGGTCTACGTAGCTATAACCACCCCATCCAAAATTTGTCTACTCGCCACAAAACCACTCTGCTCCTTGGAAATCAACACTTTAAGCCATTTTTTCAGCCTATCTGCAATAATTTTAGAGATAATTTTGTAAATCACATTACAAAGAGAAATGGGTCTAAATTGGCTTATCCTATCTGACCCATCACATTTGGGGATGAGAGCCAGGAAGGTAGAATTCAAAGCCCGTAACATCTGCTTATTCTTCAGAGATTCCTGGACAACCGCCAATAAGTCCAGCTTAATAATATCCCATAATTCTTGAAAGAACTCCACCCGGAATCCATCAAGGCCAGGAACTTTCCCTTTCTTCATCTAGGACATCATGCTCTCGAGCTCTTCGATTGAGATATCACCCACAAGATGCTCATTCATCTCCATAGTAACCAAAGAAGGGATGCAAGACAAAACTTGGGCCTCCTCGTCAGCAACCCCCTGAGAATCCTCCCTGAATAGGGAAATAAAATACTGCACAGCTTCACACGAAATATCCTTAAAAGAGGAAAGATGCTCACCAGTGTCATTAACAAGAACATAGATGGAATTCCCATGGCGCCTAGCTTTGACCGAATTGAAGAAGAAGGCCATATTTTTATCCCCCTCTTGAAGCCATTCAATTCGAGCCTTTTGTTTCCAATAGACTTCCTCCTGCAATTCACACTCCTCCAACACTTTCAATGCCCTGGCCTCCTCTTGGAGTAAATTAGCAGTCACACCATCCTCCCTGATCACCCTTGTAATACTATCCAACTCAGCCTGGGCAACAACCTTAGCATGGAAAATGTTCCCAAAGCACTGACGGTTCCAACACTTAAGCTGATATTTGACTAATTGGAGAAGCTTAGAGAAAGTATACATTGTCGTGCCATAAGCGAGTCTACCATGTCTCCACCATTCAACCACATAGTCATGAAGAGAGGGCTCACGAAGCCACATAATATGGAACTTGAAAGGGGATGACTGGGGCACACGAACTGAAGAGACAACAAGCTTGATAGGCCAATGGTCGGATCCTCTCCAATCCAAAATTTCTGAGCTAGAAGACCACAATCCACCAACCCAAGAACAGGACACCATAAACCGGTCAAGTCTTTCAGAGATGCAATTATCCCCAATCCTACGATTGTTCCAAGTGAAATGACCATTAGTAGGCTTTACATCAATAAGATTCAAAGCAGATATGTTATCCTGAAGAAGCAACGCAGAAGGCTCCAACCTTGCAATACCACCTCGCTTCTTAGCCAACTCAGAAATAACATTAAAGTCACCAGCCATAATCCATGGATGAAAAGGCACCATACTCTGAACAAATCTAATATGAATCCACAAAAGTTGCTTACCTTGAAACTCAATAGGCGCATGATATTGGAGAGGAGAATAGACTCCCCAGTCTCAGAACAAGAGGTGATCATTGAGATAGAAGACTTGTTGGACATCCACCAAAGAGGGCGGATCTTCCGTGGATTCCAAAGACAAGCCACTCCACCTGTGGACCCTTGAGCACCAATGCACTGGCATTCACCGCTTCCCCACAGCTTAGGAGATAAACCAAGCATACATTCCACAGATAACTTAGTCTCTTGCAGGAGCAGAACATCAAGAGATTGACTTCTAACCAACTCACGAACAACCTTTTGTCGAGGGCTATTGTTCAAGCCCCTTGCATTCCATGATAATACAATCATTTCAACGAACTTGAGAAGTGTGAATCCAGAGTCTTAATCGACCCTGACTCCACTAGAGTTTCCCCAGCTAACTTAATCTTTTCCATATCCTTTTTCCTTCCAAGCTTTGAAGATTTCTCCTCCAACCCTTTCTTGATATCCTTTTGATGGAGACCCAAAGGAGAAGGAGAAGACTTGATATTCTTCCCAGCATCCATTCCTACATGCAAATCCAAAATAGTACCAACTCCCCAATTCTTCTTCATTTCTATAGCAGGAACCGACTCCACCTGGCCATCCATTTGAAGGTCGGTCACCATTTGCACAACTCCTGTAACTTGTGTATCCAGAGAAGCCCCCAAAAGAGGATCTGCCTGTCCTGAACACACAATACCCTAAACCAAATTCACCAAGCCCGAATTCACTTCCTGTTGCCTAAGATCTTCCAAAACCTCGAATTTGTTAAAAGAGTCTTCATCTTGTCTTTCCTTCAAGGTCCTCTTTTGACCTCAGTTTTTGTTACGATTCCTTATAGGGGCGAAGCCATCTGGACCAAACCCATCCCCTGGAATGGGATCCTTTCCCTTATCCTCCCTAGGTGGGTTGCGAGCAGTTTGGGAAATCGAATGCTCCACAGGCCTAGCCTTTGGACATCTTCGTTGTAAGTGACCATATTCATGGCAGAGACGACATCGAAATGGAAGAGTTTCATATTCTAGCGACTGCAGCCAAGAGTGAGGACCCACAGACATATCCAAAGAATCTAGTAATGGCTTACTTAAGTCAATTTCCACACAAATACGAGCAAAAGTTATCACCTTTTTAAACTGATTCTGCTGCGAAGAACCAACCGGCTTCCCGAGCATCGATCCCAACAAATGCAAAAATTCATCCCGCCAACATTCCACTAGAAATTGCGGAAGTCGAACCCACACAGGGACTCAAGTCAGAAGCTCCTTAGCAGGGTTAAAACCAACATGCCACGGTTTAATAAACAAACCAACCTAGTTATAAAAATAGGGCCCCCCTTCAAAAACCTTATTGCGATCTGCCATGCAGTCAAAGGTAACCATGAAATAATTATTTGCTAGGAGCTTTATATCCATCTCACCCTCTGGCATCCAAGTCCGTTGGGCCCAAGACTCCAAAAATTGTATCGATATCTGCATAACCAAAAACTTGCAATAAAAAGAGTGCCTCGAGTAATATTCGATATCCTCCATAACCATCTCCAATGGGATGACGAGTTTCAGCCTCTCCTTGCAACATTCCAAACATCCATTGATTTTCATGATTCGAGCCCCACTAGATGAACCCACTCCATCTAGCCCAGGTTCCGACAAATACAGATTATTATTAAAAACCTTTGAAGCATGCAGAGGAGACTTCGCACCAATCGCAGATCGAAAATCCATTTTGGGGCTAGCGCCCGATGTCTCCCCGAACAACATTATACCCAGCCCACAATGGGCATGCAAGCCTTTGAGATATAAAACCAAAACAAGGATTTTGAAAACCCCACCCAACGCTCACCACAAAATGCTGGTAAAGCTCTAAGGAGGCACCTCCGATAAGAGGCCACACAAGAAGGGAAAAAAACCAGGCACAAAGGCTTGTTCCACACCACACACCCGCGGCTTCCAATAACTCTCCACTCGTCGCGCAGTGCCAAGAGGCAGTCCCCACATGCAGGTAGAACAGAAAGAAGCGACCGAGGGAAGAGAAAGGGGAAGAAAATGCCACCCCACGCCCCCAAATACACACACAGACCCCCCACCCAACGTAGAATCAAGCAGATGCAAGGATCGAGCTAGGGCACAGACGCCCTAACTCGGCACACAGAACCATCAAACGCCATCAATGTTGTTAACATTGTTAATAGCAAGCAACATCGTTTAAATAGTTTTTTTACAAATAAATGAAATAGTAATATAATTCTAATGTAATGTAGAATAAATATAAATATAATATAATATTACATTACCAAAACTTAAAGTAATATAATATCATATTAATAAAAATATTATATAATTTAAATATTATATAATATTATATAATCTAAAATTCATAATAAAAATATAATATTAATAAAAATCAATTATATTATATAAAAATATTATATATTAAAATTTTAAATATTATAAAGATATTATAAATATATAATTATATAAATATAAAAGATTAGCATTTAGCTAGGAACTTCGGCTCTACACTCTTGTTTAAATAGCTTTTTTTACAAATAAATAAAATAGTAATATAATTCCAATGTAATGTAGTATAAATATAAATATAAAATAATTTAAATATAATATAATATTACATTAACAAAACTTAAAGTAATATAATATCATATTAATAAAAATATTATATAATATTATATAATCTAAAATTCATAATAAAAATATAATATTAATAAAAATCAATTATATTATATAAAAATATTATATATTAAAATTTTAAATATTATAAAGATATTATAAATATAAAATTTATGCAGTTGTACTAATCTGGATTAGGATCAAATATATCAAAAATATTAAATATTAATATTTAAATTTTCCTTTGAGGCAAAATTCTTGATAGCAAATGCATGGCGTGGATCAAATATCCAAAAATATCAAGTGCATTGCAAAATTTACGCTATTTCTCATAACTAATGATTGTATACCATCTCACAAATCTCAAGATTACTATTAAGTTGTTATAATATCAACACTGTTGCTAAAACATAGCAGACACAACAAATAAAAACAAGACTATTCTAACACATTTAGCTAGGAACTTCGCTGCTCTTGTTTAAATAGTTTTTTTTACAAATAAATAAAATAGTAATATAATTCTAATGTAATATAGTATAAATATAAATATAAAATAATTTAAATATAATATAATATTACATTAACAAAACTTAAAGTAATATAATATCATATTAATAAAAATATTATATAATATTATATAATCTAAAATTCATAATAAAAATATAATATTAGTAAAAATATATTATATTATATAAAAATATTATATATTAAAATTTTAAATATTATAAAGATATTATAAATATATATTTATATAAATATAAAATTTATGCAATTGTACTAATCTGAATCAGGATCAAATATATCAAAAATATTTAATATTAATATTTAAATTTTTTATCTTAAACTCTATCATAGTGTCCTTGAACTATTCATCAATAGATTATAAATGCAAAAAAGTTAAAAACTATCATGCAATGTATTCCAACAATACTTCACCAAATGGCATGCATTAAATACATATGGATGAGTGTCCAAAATGTAAGCGGAGTTTATTCCATCAGAATAACAATAATAAAAAAAATAAAAATATAGAATATCTACCAATACGTCTGTCAAAAATGTGCTATCAATTGCCAACAAGTGTCGATATGTAACTGCCAGCAAGTGAAAACATTTTACACTTCACTGTTACTGTTTATCGCCAAGAAAGCAGGTGAAAAAAATAGTGCAAAGGACAAGGTGAAGTAGTTTTAATTATTATTACACATAGCCCTCACAAACACTTTACAAAATCATATTATCTTGGTCTAAATTTTGGATTTATTAAGATCAATTAATCATTCGGGCTCCACAGCAAATAGATTGACAAGCGACATGGTAGCTTAGAACAAAATTGAATTATAATGTGATCCGAGAATTTTGTGTTTAAAGTTGAACATGTAATTTGTGGTGAGTCAGCTTTCACAAAAAAATTAGGTAAAATAATAGTTCAAATTTCTAAAAAATAGGCAAATTAATAGTTAAGTTTCACTTTTCCCTAAAAATCCATCAATAACACACAAAACCTTTTAGCCAATCATATTCACAAAAAATAATTTTTATAATTTATAAAATTAAATATTTTGCAAGTTCACTTTATAAAATTGAATTTTGTTTTTCTTCAAAAAAAATTATTGTTTTTAATTGTTTGAAAGCTAACTTATTAATAACTATTTAACTAAGAAAAACAAAACTCATTGCAATAGTATTGCCTAAAGGCAAGTACTAATAAGACATCACAATAAAAAATATTTTTTGATTTCACTATCTTAAAAAGCAAAAGACACACTCTCTCTTCCTAAAATTCCTAAAATTGGACCATTTCTACCTTAGATTTTACATGTCTATATAAATTGGAATAACAAAACAAACATCCTATAAATAGAACAGTATTTACATGTTAGGAAATAGAGGGAATATGAATGTGTGTTAGAGAGAGTATTTATATAAATTAGAAGAATGGTGTTTTATTAAGAGAGATAGTTTCAACAATTGAATATTATTTTTTAATCCCCTCAAAGTTCTAAAAAGTCTTCAATTAATAATTTTAAATTTTAAAAAATTAGATATTTAGATTGGATTTAAAGTTAATTAGATGTATTTGTATAAAGAATTTAATTATACTTAGATAAATATCTAGGTTAATTAAACAAATATTATTAATTAGTATATAAATAATATTCAATATAGTTGAAACTAATAATAGAATTTAAATGAATGTGATAATTAAATAAGAGAATAGATAGACTTAGTTTTAGAATCAATAATCGATAAATGATATTCGATATTATTCTAGAATGATTTGTCATTATCATAAATTTTTTTGTCTGAACCTCGTGAATATCTTAAAGTTTGAATCAACATAGAAAACTTTGTGAATCAATTTTGCACCCTATATGATCGATCCTAACCATTTTGAGCTCAATCCTCATTTTTGAAACTAATCAAAGATCAGTGGAGAAAATGTTCTCCTATAATTTGGTTGTCTTCACCTATTGGATATCTTAGAAGTTAATATGATGTTTAGAGACATTGTTGAGGAGTTTGTCAACTAAACAGGTGAACAAGTTCATCTATGTTAAAACCCTTAGTGCACTAAAAGTAAAGCATTGAGAAATATTGAAGATAGCACTTGTAGACATGCAAATAGCCTATATTGTAATTCAAATTTGATTCTTTTATAGTCATTTTAGAATTGAAGTGTGCTCTAATTATTCCATGACATTGTAATAAAAATACTTGCACAAGAGAAGAATATATATATATATATATATATATGAGATCATAAAACTTAATTAAGGTTTGTGTTAGCCACAAGTCAACCACATATATCTAAATGTAATAAATGGGTTAAGGACATAGCAAACATAACAATATGTTACATGAAACATGTGCTAGGTCAACTTACAATGGCTAGTGAAAGAGGGTGGGAAAGTTTTATAATTTTGAATCTTGGAATTCAAGGATCATTCTTGCATTCCATGGGGTTGGCATGGGTCGATCTCACATCCCATGATAATTATCTATAAGGACAAATGATTTATTTCAAGTTAGGGAGCAAATATATAGGGATAAATACAAAATAGAGATAAATTTTGGATGAATATGGATGGGGCTACGAGCTTGGACTAACACAAGAGTATGCCTCTTGTTGATAGGTTATTGCATTAATAAATTCACATTAAGATGTGCCCAAAAACTAAATGAGAATTTACATGGTTATGTTAATGTTACCATTACATTGTTCCCCCACTTTAATGTGTGTGAATCTAACATGAGCATGCATTTCAAAGTATATGAGCATTCTTAACTAACATGAAAATAAATATTTACACTTGTAAAAGGATATTATTTTTGATATAAGATCAAATGAATCTTCTTTATGTTTTTGTTAATTTGAGTGCTCTATTGAACTTGCAAAACAATAAAAAAAAGTGTGCAATAAGCAATGGTTATCACACGATCAAAATAAGCACAAACTACAAGTTTCTTTAATCACCTATAAAACATGAGAAGAGATGAGAAAGGATAAGAAACTTCACCTATTTAGAAAATGGTGTGGAAAACTTGATGGGATGCAAAAATATGATAAGGTTCCACATGGTACAAGTCTGCAATTGTAACAACCACAACCTTATAATAAGGAATTTACATGAAATTTTAACCAAAAAGTAAAAAGTACTTATTCCATAAAAATAGGACATAAAAAAATTCTTTCAATAATTGAAAGTTACAATTGCTTAACTAATTTCTAACACTTTCCAACTGGAAAGAATAAACTGCTTTTTCTTTTAACTTTTTCCACATGAACAATTTAAAATAAATAACATAATCAATTAATATTGAGGAACAAGGTCATAGATCCATATCTAGATACTTTCTTTCTGTCTCCCAAGACTCAATATGTCATCTGCAAGAGGGAGAGCATCACCCAAGTTCTTTACCTCCAACCACGGACCAACAGTCCCTCGCACACCTTCCCAACTAGAAGTGGCCCCAACCTTCAACAAAGGAAATGGTTAAGAACCCCCTAGTAATAGCCATCTATGCTCTGGTGTTGTGCCCTACTTAACCAATACCGTCAAACAACTATGGAGACCTTCCAACTATGAATTACAACTTTGATTGTGTTAAGTATCTGGAACATAGGGAACTAACAAGTGCAAGCAAATACTATTGCACTCACTTTGGTCAAAGTGTTTGTAATATATACAATCACTACTTTCTTGGAGTGAAGTCGTTCGTTCACCCACCCTACTCGACTTGGAGAGCTTTATCTTACCTATAGTTTTACCATAATGTAGACCAACTAGTTCTACTATCATAAGGTTTATATTCATAAAATCATACCCACTAAGGTGGTCAAAACAACTGGATTGATATAACACCGTGGACAATGAATTCCCCTGTTACATTCTTGTAACATTTGGATCTAGGCTACTGCCACTAATTCAAACCCTTTCAAACCCATAAGGTTTACAATTCACCTATTCTTAGGCTATTTAGATAGATAATGATGACACTATGCCACCATCTTGACATACACATGGTCATTCAGATAATATTGACATCATGTCATACAATCATGGAAATATCATTGTTTGAGCTAAAAAGAGGATTACTTCCTCTTAGTCATGTTATAAACACTCATTTATGAGTCATAAGTGTAACATTCCCATTGTTCTACCTAGTAATTTTTCTAAGTTTTACCTACAAGTGAATAGTTTATGCATCAAACCTAAAGAGAAATAAAAAATCTCTTTCCTTTTCCATAGTATATCCACCATTTGAAACATAATTTTATCCAAACTTTTCCATTGCATAATCAAAGAATCATTCCAATAATATAAGTATGATTTAACTTTACATAAATACATTCAAGATAACATTTCACATTACAATTTCTATATAGATGGACACATGATTACATACTTAGCTTGAACAAGCTGACATGAACTAGAAATACAAACTATTACAGATGTCCCATCATTGGTGCATACATTCTAGATGTCCCCTTTTTCCACATGCATGCTTTCTAGTTGTCCCCAATACTAGCATGTACTTGTGCATGGGTTATCATTTTCACACACACATATGTGTGTATATATATATATATATATATTCATTACACATATATCATCATCAATTAGTAAAAACACAAAGGACTCAAACCCGTAACAGAGATTCAAACACACAATTCATCCAAAGAAACAATCATCGAATTAAAGACCAAAACCAAAACCATAATTAATCAAAGACAACCAAACAATCTTCCCAATTTATCTAAGACTTCAACCAGTGCTTACTTATCAAATCCTAACTGAATTGACTCTTCTAAACCAATCTAGGACGTGAGTGTGTGAATGAATGCTCAATTAAGCTCATAAAGGGTTACCAGGCCAAGCTCCTCTCCTAAGTGATACTCCCCCTCTCTTCCGGAGGTTTGAACTTGTTCTTGCATTCAACTTAGTACATCACATGGGTAGTTAGTTGTTCACATAAAATCCAATAGCATCATAAATCATTTCATCATCCAAGCATTAAAGTAATCATATTTCTATTCATATTTAGTCATCATATTTTTCATCGATATAAAACATAATCATTCCTTCAAAAACAATAACATCTCAATGCATATTTTAGTATTTTGTTCACCTATTGAGCATATGAAAATTCACAATCTACATTTATAATCATGTTTACTTTCGAGGTAAAAGTAACTCGGTAACTAAGAGACAGGGTGTAACAATAAGGTTGGGTTCACAATTCATCACAAAAATATGATGGGGTTTATAATATGTAATAATATCAAGATAACGAGCAATTGATTCATGTGCTCAATGCCCAAATTCTCATACTGATGTAGCAAAACATAATTTTATTTCTTATTTAACTCTTTTTAGAAAATACATAGTAAAGATGCTATTAACCTAGCAAATGAACCATATTTCTGATTACAACCCATATACCATAGATTATATATATATAATATGTAAAAAGTATCTTTCCTTTCATATTTTCAAAAATAACATTATTAAAATATCATCATTAAACCTCTTGTTTATAGACTATATATGCTCATACTCATAAACATTCATACGATTCTCTTTTTTTTATCATACACAACATTCTTATTCAAACTTATAGACAAGATAATAACTAGTTTAGAAAACAAATATAACATGCATGTAGTTTCAACTATAGATTGCAACAAATTGCCTCTTGAGACCTCTACCTTTCCAATGCTCTATCCTCCATTTTCAGTACAACTATCCACTTGCTTAGAAATGATAATCAGATCTCTATTGTGCTACTAACACTATTTTAAAACTGATATTCAAACTATAATAGCTTAAGAATAATAAACATAGTCATTGTGCCTCTACTATGCTTAGCAACCAACCAAAACAATATGCAAGCTTCTAGTTTTTATAGACAAAAAGACTCCACATTAATGCTTCCCACTACTGCCAAATATGGTGCCTCTTTTATGCAATATAAAATCCACTTTTTTTGTTGATAACTGCCTCCTTTCAAAAGCCACGATGCATTCATAGTTGAGGGTCATTAAAAATTATATTTAAGAGTCTTAAAGACTCTACTCTCCACACTTGTAGAAGGCTACATACCAATTAAAAACCACTCTTCTAAAACCTTCTTAAATTCCCACATTGAAATTATGCCTTCTATCAACTCAAAAGAGTCTACTTATATTTTCAAATACTTGCCACTAAGTGGCTGAAAAATCTCACATATTGGTTGATGAAGTTGCCTCCAAAATAGGCACTTTAAACTTCTTTTTAACCACCTTCAAATTTGTTGGTAAGAACATTCAACATGTTGACTTAGTCACCCATTTTAATGGGTCGACCCAAGATATTTCATTGTTGTTTTAAATACTTTATAACTACAACTCATTCACCACTTTGTGGTTATTCATAATCATTATTATTTGCAATTTAAACTGCCTTTTAATTGGCACGAGAGCCTCCAACAAACATGCACATGCTACTATTAATATGCAAATTTAAAGGTTTATAACTTGCAATTGGTTTCATTAAGGCTTACGCCCCTATCATTGCCCACGTGATAAACTTTCTTCATGCCTTATTTATGCTTTAGCTATAGCCATTTCATGGTTTTATTATTTGTGACTTGCATTCAAATAGATATTATTTAGCTATACCATTCGACCTTCTAGAAAGGCCAATAAGTATGGCTTTTCAAGCCTCATAAATATATCATTTATCATAACCCCTTGATTGAGGCTTTTGCCTCTCGAAGATATTTAGTCCATAATATCATTTCTTTGCAATATTTTATAGATAAGATAAACTCTTATTATTATTTCACTTATCTTATATATGCATATGTATATGTATATGTATATGTATATGTATATATATGTATGTATGTAGATATATATATATACATATACATATACATACATATATAGATATGTATATGTGTATATGTATATGTATACGTATACATATACATATACATACATATACATACATATATATAGATATGTATATACACATATACATATATACATACACATATATATATAGATATGTATATACACATATACATATATACATACACATATATATAGATATGTATATGTGTATGCATATACATATACATACACATATATACATATCTATATATATGTGTATGTATATATATATGTATATGCACATATACATATACATATACATATACATACACATATATATAGATATGTATATGTGTATATGTATATGTATATGTATACATACACATATACATATTTATAGACATGTATATACATATATACATATACATATATATAGATATGTATATGTATATGTATATGTATACGTATACATATACATATACATACATATATATAGATATGTATATACATATACATATACATACACATATACATATATATATGTGTGTGTGTGTATATGTATATGTATATGTATATACACATATACATATATATATATACACATATATATATGTATACATATATATATAAATATACATATGTATATGTGTATATATACACATATGTATATGTATATGTATGTATGTATCTATGTACGTATATGTATGTATGTATACAAATACTTGTATACATATATATTCACATGTATGAGTGTATATATATCGATTTATCGATTACTTATCAAATCGTATATACATATACTCATATACCTTTACATATAAATATATATGTATGCACGTATATATATCAAAATGATGAAACCATTTGATCTTAATGCATACACACATACCTTAAATATATACACGATCATTTCCATATACCAATATCATAACGACAAAATCGATACTAATTCAATTTTGATAATAATAATATCTAACAATTAAAAATTTAATAATTAAATACTTGTTACCTTATTTTCACTACCAACTCAAACAGGTAGAGCTGATTGCAAATTCAAATCAAAAGGTACAAGTTGTTCAAAAGTTTCTGCTAAGTACTCATTATTGTGCAATGTTTCGTTACAGTGTAAATTTCAGTAACATTATGCAAAAAACATCTCGAAATGATATCATAAGTTTGCATAATTTTTGTTGTTTTATTCATAATGTACAAACCAAAATCCCACACAAGCCGTGGGAGTAACTAAATTTGATTTACACAATCAAATGATAGATACAAGAAAAGAAAGTACACTATACAACTGAGAATAAAGAAGGCATAGGGTAGAAAGTGATTCGTCATTGCCTAGAATGATGAATCATTGACAAGTTGAGGTCTTCAGTTGTCGCTCCAGCTCCAACTCCAACTCCAAGCTCCGATGCACCTGCATGGTTGATAGAAGTGTGGTTAGAGCAATGTGAATCAAATCCTATCATATGCCTATGCTACCAACATAAATATAGTATATATTCAATTAGGCATTCATTAGATGATTGAGTTACAAAGGTTGGCAATCAAGAAAAACATAGTTCAATGGAAGCTTTCAAGCTTCAATTATTGTTGCTAACTTGTTTGTTTCAATGTGCAGGAACGGGTTAATCACGATCATGGTTATTTTCATCAGATATGTGGAGCAAAACGGGCTCCCATAAGGGTTGAGATAGGCATATCAAAGGACACCTCTCATTTACATCATTACATGAGAGTCATCAGATATTTAATTACAGTCATCAATAAAGAACTGTTGTAATAAAAGGAGTTCGTAAGAGCAGTCTTTGATTCATTGTAACAAAATAGAATTAAGCAAATCATCTATTTGCTTATTATCCAAAAGGAATGATCAGAAGATATGTCAAAAGCATTGGCTGCATTTATTATCACAGTTCAGCTCTACTTTATTTTCATATTGCATTTCAATAAAGTATGGAGCCCTTTACTTTGAAGGGTAAAACAGAATATCATACAAACACAATTGTAGTCATCATATTTTTCCAGAATACCTGAATATGTAAGAAAAGATTCATAAAAGAGAATGAAAATGCCTACCAAATGCTTCAAAGCAAAGAAAGAGTTCCTCTACAAAATATGCATTAGGCAGTCAAGGAGTATGAAAGTTGAAAGCAACATTACAATGACCATGTGCCAAGATGCCATTGGTGATGGCCACTAATAGATAATCGTGGAGGCTTCAAGTCTAAAAAGAACTCATCTATATCAAAAAAAATTCACTAAATACTACAAGCTACAAAAAGTATGATATACTGAGATGTGTTGAGGGCAGTAAAAGAGTGTAGGGAACATATTTCTCTGAAGTCTACAAGTATCATACAACATATACTATTCCAATGGAATTGACAGCAAAGGATTCAAGTTACCTCTCTGATGATTCATCAACTAAAAGAGAAGCATATACAAAGTTTGTATGGTTTGGAAGAAAATATTTTGTCAAATGAGTGGGATAAAGAGAACACAGGGACAACAACAAAAACCTTTCATGTCCTCCAAGAACATAATTGAACAATCATTTGTTATTAATGAAGCTTCATTAAAGTCCAAGGTTCATCAGCCCAGATTACAATTAAGTCTTCAAAACAATGACCCTTTATGTCATCCAAGATAGTATTAAAGGTGCAAAGTATATAATGAAAATTCATGTTCATGCTCTTCAAATAGTGGAGTTTTATTTTAAAAGAAGCCCTCTTACAGCCGCAACCATGAATAATATAAGAGTTTCAGAAAGAATAAGAATGGCAACTAGAGTGCTAAGATTTTGCAGAAATAGTCAAGCTTTTTGAAGCCCTTTGTACACAAAATGCATAGGTAAAGCAATTACCTTCATTGTTTTTTTTTATTATTGACAGGGGTTCAATTTTCAACATTTATCAATAGAAAAATCCACAAGAAATGAATTCCCAGTTTAGGTTGTGCCCATAGTAGTCTTTTTTGCAGAAAATATTGAATCATAATTGAAGATTGAATGATAGAAAGCTTACCCATAAGCTTTATTTTTGAAGTACATTCAAAACTGCAGTGTGAAGGCTCGAAAATCATTATGGCGGCCTCAAAAGCCTCTTTCATTTTAGCCATTAACAAAAGGAACATACAAAGAGGAAAAAAGCTTCAGGAAATACACTCATGGCGGCCACCATAACACAAAAAGTAGTAAAATTATTACCAGATGGAGGGTCAGAATACAAAATAAGAAAGGCTTACTTCTTCATTTTGTTTTCAGGCACAAAAAATTGGCTGAAATAATGCAAAAATCCGCAGTTATAAGCTGCAACAGAGTCTTCCATGTCAGCCATAGCTTCTTTCAAAGCTTTCTCACCAAGTAATAAAGCCTCAAATTTGAAACCAAAAATGCCCAGGTTGATTCACATATGACAGCCATAACAGAGAATAAAAGCACAGAGAAGCAAAAATATAGAAAAATGTGTCAGAAATATGTGCGTAGCTGAGTCTGTGGAAGCCATGAATTGACAAAAAATGAAGAGGGTTGTGACTTACCACACATTCCTCTATGGAAATCTTTAGCAAACCATCTGAAATAGTAAGATATAGTGAACAATCAAGCTTACAAAGACTCTATTTGGTGGCAGCCAGATGAAATCCTCAACTATGGCGGCACAACAACATAGTATCTCTAGAGGGTGCAAAATGAGGAATGAAGAAAGCATCTAGGGTTCGAGTGTTTTGACTCATGCCCTAACTCGAATGGGAGAATTTTGACTTGTGTTTTTGCATGATTGAAATTATTTCATTTGAAAATTATTCCCCATAGTTTTGATTTATTAAGTCATATAGCCTAATGATGTGAAGGGCCCAAGAAGTTTGAAGTCTAACTTCACAAGTATCTTTTAATTTTAAAACATAGAGTTTACCTTCACTTAGAATTTATTGCATGGAGTTTAAATAAAAATTGCAATGTAATTAAATGTTAAGGTAAGTTCTCACTAATTACCTTAATATTCAACATGTAGTAAATAAAGGCGGATTTAATTGTTATTAAATATTAAGATAATCATTGAACAATCTCTCTTAATATTTAATTAAATTATTGCCTTTTACAAAGGAAAATCCATGCAATTAAGTGAAAGCTGACTGAAGATAAATACAGGTAGTTTTGATTATGAGTTCAAGTTTTTACTTCCAATCAAAGTGAAGATAATTCTTCAGTTGTCATATTTTCATGCCACCTTTAGAGGGGTTTTCTAGAGGTTTTGTGATAGATTGCATGGAATTATGACTTGACATGAGTTGTACACGGATCAAAGGCAGTCTGGCTACTTCTTCTTGTAGTTATCATCAGTTATGTGACCTTCTTTCATGCATTTTCATGTTTGCTCATGGGAGAGTTTTACGAGGTGTCTTTCACATGCTTGGACCCACTTTTGGAGGGATTTTCAGTACAGTTTGAGTGCTCTATAGTTCAGTTATGAGTTGAACTTGAGTTTGGATCATCATGCACTCATTTTTGCATGAATTTGAGCCTTCTTTTCAGGGATTTTTTCTTTTGCTCGTGGGTTACTTTGGAGATATCAGTTTTTACACTGAGTTTCACTTTCAGTTTCATCTTCATGCCTTTTGAGAGGCTTATTGTATAAAGTGAAATGACTTAGTCATTTTTCTCTGGTTCTTGTTATTCAGCCTTTGCATTCTGCAAAGTGAATTGTCATGTAACTCAGCTTTCAGATTAATACAGTGATTTTACAAGTTCATTATTTTATGATTTGCAAAGGATTCCTTCTAAATTTCAGTATTTTCCAATTTTCCTTCCAAGTTTCAGGCATCATTATTGTGAGAAATTTGATCAAAAAATTACTGTGTTTTCAGTTTTGAAACCTCTAATTTTTTCTGTCTTTTTCACATATCTATATGCAATTTAGTTTAAGTTCACTGGTTATACACTGTGCATATACTTGATTAATCAATTTAGTCGTGAAAACTTCATTTTCCCTCGATATTGCATTAAATCAAAGCCTTTATTTCAAATATTTAGGTGATTAAGCTATCAAATCAGGTTGTGTGAATTAAAGTGCTGAGAGGTTATTTTTGAGTTAGGTTGCAATTAGTTTTCCAATCAGTTGCATCAATAGGTTTCATTACAGCTTAAGATTTGCTTTTATTACTTCTATCCCTTTTCCAACAATTTACCAGTTAATAATTTGAGAATCATATAGGAAGCCGACCTAGAATCCAGAGGTTCAATCTCATTATAGGTCACCCACAACCTAAGTTTGATCCATTGTTTCAACAAATTGCTGAATTTAACCATTTAAGCATTTGGGTGCAATTTGATTGACAACAATACTTATAATCCTATAGCTTTCTATAAGGAAACTAAGTTTGACTTGACCTAGGTTACGTAACAAAGAGACACAACTTAGGATCAAACTTACTCAATTTTTAAAGTATCCAAAACTCATCCTATACATAAACAACGAACTCAGATGGATTTAGTATTCAATCCTTATCCATACCCTTCTCTCAGGTGATACTCCTCTCCTTTTGGAGGGCATACAATCCTTCCTATATATCCACTTAGAAAATAAACACATAGTTAGCCATATCATTTATATTGCATCCATTTCATTGCATGTTCATCGATATTTCCATTAAAATACATAAAACCATTACATTGTATATGATTCATCATAACATTCATCTTTCAAAATTGCATAACTACACAAATCATCCATGCTTTTTAACATTAGGTGAAAAGTAAATTGTAATTCAAAGATGGAGTGTAACATATTCCCCCCTTAATAACTGTCATCCTCGATGATCTAAAGTATCATAATATATATTGAATTAATTACAAAAAATTAAACTCTATTTTCAAATTCGAACAAAAGTTGAGGAATTTTTTGCTTAATCTCCTGATAGTCTTCCTATGTGACACTTTCCTCGACATATTGGTCCCACAAGACCTTGCATTGCAACACCTCTCTATTACATAGGTAGAGCCTGTGTGTTTAGATCACCTTGAGAGGATCGATCATGACCACCCCTGGGTCCTAAACCTGAAGTGCATTCCAATCTTGATTATATGATTATTTCCTAGAACATATTTCTTAAGATAAGATATATGAAATACATTATGCATTCTGGGTGGTAGAGAAATTATGTAAGCAACTAGGTTAACTTCCTCAAGGAATTCAAAGGGACCTACATAACATGGAACTAACTTGGAAGACTTCCCAAACTTGATTGCACTCTTTTGAGGTTTAACTCTTAACAAAACTTTTTCTCCTACTAAGAAATTCCTAGGTACGTGTTTGGCATCAACATAACTCTTTTTCCTATCATTGGCCTCTACTACCCTTTTCTTGATCAAACTAACATGTTCCTCCATTTTCGAAAGCATTCTAGTCCAAGGCTAATCCTATCTTCTAGCTTATCTTAGCTTATAAGAGTTCGACACTCTCTCTTGTGCAATGCTTCAAATGGAGCCATCTTAATTTTACAAAATGATAAGAATTATTATATGCAAACTCTACAAGCGGAAGATAATCCTCACACTTGTATTGTTTATCCATGCAATACACTCTCAATAGGTCCTCTAATACTTGTTTCATTCTCTTTGTCTTACCATATATCTCTGGATGATATGCTTAACTTATGTTCAACTAAGTTCCCAATGAAGTAAATAAGGCTTTCCAAAACCTCGAAGTCATACATGCATCCCTGTTTGAGATAATCTTCTTAGGAACACCATGCAATCTGAAAACTTCTTGCACAAATTTTTGAGCTATGAAAACTACTCCATTGGTCAGATTCCCTGGTATAAAATGGGCTACCTTGGTGAGTCTATCCACCACTACAAAAATGGCATTATGGCTATTTCTAGACATAGGGAGACCTTGCATAAAATCCATACTAATGATCTGCCATTTCCATTTTGGAATCTCGTGAGGGTATAACAGTCTTGCCAAGTGATGATGTTCTTCTTTCACCCTTTGGCATTCTAGGCACTTTGTTGCATACCTTGCAACATCCCTCTTCATTCCTTTCCAAAAATATAGTGGCTTAACATCAACCAAAAGCTTTGTCACTCTTGGATATCCTGAATAGGGCACGAAATGAACCTCTTTCCATATCATGTTCCTTAGCTCCCTTGAGTTTGGAATGTACATTCTTCCCTTGAATCTTAGTAGCCCATTAGACTCAAAAAGAAACCCATCATACCTTGGATCATGGGGATTTTCCATTAGAGCTTGTTTGACTTGCTCATAATATTCATCTCCTTTGGACTTTTGTAACACTTTACTCTTGAAGTTGGTTTGTACATAGATCATCAAGGAGAAATGTCTCATTCAAATTAGGGTATTTGCAACTCGGTTTTCCTTTCTCTTGATGTAACTGATCTCAATGTCATAATTTGATATTAACTCCAACCACCTCCCTTGACGAGCATTTAAGTGAGGTTGGGTAAACAAATACTTGTGAGCTTGATGGTCTATCCTTAGTTCAAAAGGTTTTCCCAATAGATAATGTCACCACATCTTTAACATATGTACAATGGCTACAACCTCAAGATCATGGGGTGCATAATTTTTCTCATAAGTTCTTAGCTTTCTAGAATCATAAGCAATAACCCAACCATCTTGCATAAGTACTACACCCAGCCTCTCTCCTAAGGCATTAGTGATAATTACAAACTGTCCCTCTGGGTTAGGTGCTTTCAAAATTGGTGTTTTAGCCAACTTCTCTTTTAATAAGTCAAATGTCTCTTGACATTTTTCTGACCATTCAAACATTTTACCCTTTCTTTGTAGAGAAGTGATGGGATAGGCAATTCTTGAGAAATTGACTATAAACTTCTTGTAGTATCCAACCAGTCCCATGAAACTATGGAATTCATGCACATTTTTTTGGTGCCAACCACTCTAAGATAGATTTAATCTTTACAGGGTCCACTACAATTCCTTTTGCTGAGATTATTTGATCTAGATATTGCACTTCTTTCTAGAAGAACATGCACTTATATAGCTTCCATCTACAAATTTTTATGGTGCTCTTCCTCATTCTTGGAATATATCAATGTCATCGAGGAAGACAAAAATAATCTTATCCAAACAGTCTCTAAATACTCCATTCATCAAGTTCATGAATGTTGCAAGCACATTCGTCAGTCCAAATGGTAGAATTGTGAACTTGTAGTGCCCATATCTAGTTCTAAAAGCTATTTTGTGGATGTCCTTATCCTTGAGTCTTAATTGATGATATCCCAACCACAAATCAATCTTTAAGAAGACTGTTGATCCACGCATTTGATCCAAAAAGATCATCTATGCGTTGCAACAAATACTTGTTTTTTATTATTGCCTTATTGAGCGTGTAATAATCTATGCATAAATGCAATGTACCATCTTTCTTCTTGATAAAGATCACTAGTGCTCCCCAAGGCAATATAGTAACTCTTATCAAACCTTTTTTTAATAATTCTTGCAATTGAGCTTTTAGCTCCATCAACTCTGTTGTAGTCATCCGATAAGGGTCCTTGGATATCGACTCCAATCCCAGTATGATATCAATTAAAAAGTCAAAGGCTCTTTTGGGAGGTAATCTAAGCAGTTCATCTAGAAACACATCCTTAAAATTTCAGAGAAAGGGATACTTCTCCATATCTAATCTCTCTTGATCCATGGACTCTCTACCTTCTCCTACAAGCTTTTGAGTCTCAAAAAATATCAAGTCATCTTGAAAGATGAACTCATTATTGCTTTGGGGTTCCTCTATTTCATCCATCCTAACTGAAAAAAGTTGAAAACCTCTCTACTTAGCTCTCTTCAACTGCATGGTAGATATCTGCCTCATCTTGACCTCTCTGGATGTTCCTTATAAAAAAAAATTATTCCCTAGGTCATCTAGACATTCTACTATCTTGGCGAAGAAATCCACCTTGGCCATATGTCTCCATAACCAATTTATTCCTAAGATGATGTCGTAGGACCCTAAGGGAGCTACATAAAGGTTGACCTCTGTTGAAAATCTTGGAAAATCAACCCTAGATTCAAATAGGCACTGCTCTACCTGAGCTCTTGACTAGTTAGCATATTCAACTGACCAAGTTTTTTTCATATGCCTAGCCTTTCTAGATACTTTGTGTATTAACAAATTAGGAGAAAAAAAGCATTATGTAGCACCAGTATCAATTAAAACTGAAATGGGTACTCCGAACAAAATACCTGGTGTCTCAATGGGTGTGATCCGATATTCCAGCTAACGGTTATCCAAAGCTGCAAGAATCCTTTGTTGAAAAGTAGCTTGTTGGGACAACAAAGGGTTCCCTCATGGCTGAGGACCTTGAGCTTTGTTTGGACAATTACTTGCATAATGGTCTTTGCCACATGCATAACGTCCTCCTTGAGGACCTTTCCTTTCTGTAGGTTTTCCAAAGTTATCCATGTTTCTTTTATTTTTATTGCTATTGATGTTCCTCCTACCCCTTCTAGACTCATTTTGATTCTCTTGAGAAACCGTGTTACCCTTCTTGTGGTACTCCTTCCTATCATTTGTTCTTTTGAAAGGCTACAAAGACTAGGACCAATTAAGCTTCTTATTTTTCTCATTGTGAGCAGTCATGGAGTTAAGTTTTTGTTCTTGTTTGATGGATTTTTCATAAACCTAGTCCATAGTGGTGGAACCATGCACATCCACTTCTCCACCAATTTGGGCATTCATACCCGTTATAAAAATTTTGATACTAAATATTTTTTCCTTTTGATATTGTGGGACATACTTCAAAAGACGGGTGAACTTTTCCTAGTACTCGTTCATGGAAGACTCTCCTTGCCTAAGATTTTGGAAATCCATAAGCTTTTTGGTCAAAGTAAAGTTGAGGCAACCACCTCTATCTAAAGATAGTGACAAAATCATCCCAAGTTAGCCTCAAGGAACTTAGCTAGGCAACACTATCTTTTTATTCATCCACCATGTGGATGCTTAACCGACTGATTGGTATGCTCCCTAAATTACTTTGGTTACCTCCGAGTAATTGCAAATTTCAAAATATTTTTCCATTTTGGCAAGCCACACCTTAGCGGCATCCCCACTCACTGTACCATCAAATTTTGGGAATGTAACCTTCTTCATGTCTCTCAACAATTCTTTAGCCAGCTGATCTCTCTTTTCCCCATCAGACCTAGACTCAGAGTGGATTACACTATGTTCTCTTTCATTGTTGTGAACATGGTGGTTTTCGTCCTCACCCTCTATGGAGGGTTCTTTTTTAGGTCTTCCTCTAACTATCACATCTCAATTTCTTTACTTGCATTTAATAATTTTAAGTTAATTGAAAATAGATAAAACAATATTTATCAGTTATTGTTTATGAATTTGATAAATGCAAATGATATATGGAAAATGATTTATTTTGAAAATTTTACAATTTAAAAGAATTATTTCATAATGATTATCGACTAAAGGTTACTGATAAAGTTGGCAAGTGCAAGAGTATGTGTATGCAGGAGTAGCTTGAAGAATGAGAACATGGTTGAGGCAATAATACTTAGCTAGATGAAAAATGGTAAGCAAGGTTGGAATATGGAATCTCACACACCATAGTAGACCATGACATTTGTATTTGTCTGTAATTGATAAATATCATTCTTTCTTGTATGGAATTGTAATTTGGTTAAATAAGCAATCTTGTGAAATAAATGAATTTAATGCATCGTTTCCTTACCCTGTCTATTCCAAAGTTTGGTTTTTAAGGGTAATGGAAATGCATTTGATCATACACAATTATCGTGAGGACAACGATTATATTATTTGCACTTTTAAAATAACTTGAAAATAAACTCTTGATAACATAAAACAAAAAGAGATTGTGAGTATGTTTGCGAATTTTGATATAAATATATTATCATGGGTTTTAATGATGAGTGTTTACTTTAATTTGTAACTCCCTTAAAGAATGGGGAAGGGGCCAACCCCTCCCATATTAGAAAGTAAGAGATAATGCTCAAAAACAGGGGGAGGAGTGGGTGGCTAAGTGATAGAGGAATGAAAAAGAATTAAGACCACCACCTCCAAATATAGCAAAAGAGATATCCTTAATCAGAACGGGACGAATTTGGAGGAGAAAATCTAGCAGAAAGCATAGAGGAGATTAAGGGAAAATAAACAAAGTAGATAGGAATGAAGGAAAAAGGGAAGCTGTTGCTAATTTTATTTGAGGAAAAATCTTCGAGATTTGCATCTAAGGAGAGATGTTTTCAAACCTGTATCATATGTTTGCTTACTATGTTGAATGGTTATTCATTCTTATGTTTTATCTTGAAGAATGGTGCATCAGGTGTCTAGCTTGCTTGAGAACCGTGCTCTCATGATGTATAACCATGGTTTTGTATTTGTATTTTATGTCACTGTTTAGTCGATTCTATATTTTTTTCTTGTTAGCTATGTTTGGGGTCGAGCCACCATGTATGAGCTTTGTTTATTTGGTTACCTTGCATGCATGGGCTTGGGTCAAACACCCGTGATGGGTTCCCACCCGCATGCTACATTATTCCTATGTAGCCTTGGTCGATTGACCAGGCCATTATCAATGCATTTCATTCATTAGGGTGACTTCATTCTGTACTTTCCTTTTGTTTTGGGTGGACACTGTTTATGGTGTTTGATTCATTTTTTTCTGAGAAACATTAATCAACTGAATGATTGTCATCGTTTGATGAATACCATTTCATAAAAGCTATGTGAGCGTCGAGCCAATGCTAGCTTGAATGATTCACATCATTTTGTTACTCTATTTGTTGATGAACGATATGCTTCGTTCAACCTATATATTTGTTTAACACACCCACCATTCGGTGGGGTGTATGTGGCGATTCGAGCCCTGCCATATGCATGGGTCAAACAATGTTCACATTGTTCCCTTTTTAAAAAAACTATCGAACAATATTTACTTTGTTATGTTAAAAGGGGTTATGAATGATACTATCGTTCCATGGATAACCTCTCAGATGAATGTTGATAACATTCCATATATGTCAACAATGCATGTTGATATTTCTGTGTCGCCAGTGTTTGGGCCATATCAGGCTGCAAGTTATAATGAATCTTTTGTATTGTCATCTATCTCTCAAAGTGTGTATATATATACATATATATATATATATACATAAATACATATATATATATATACATATATATGTATGTATATATATACATACATACACTATTGTTTTAATCCCATGTTCAAATTAGAGTCAAAGGATATTCACACTTTGTTACTCTTAGATGAAAAGGTGCCTCCAATATGTGGTCAGTTGAGCCATAAAACAATAAGATAATGAGTATTTAATGAAGGAACTTAATGATAATCAACATCATGTTATTGTATACACAATAACATGCTTATCGACTCCTCTATGTGGTATTTTTTTATTATTAGAACATAATGACCAACATTATAACGTTCTGATTTTTAAATAAGTAATAGAGGAGGTGAATGAAATTGAACAACATATGGGTATTTTAAATAAACTATTGATCATAAATAGACTGATGCTCAAAGAAAGATAAAAGATGACACTATATTAAATACTAACAAATGTAGTTATTTGAACTAGAGTGAATGATTAAGACATGAAGAATATAGGATAATTTTATGACAGACTGCTAATTAGATTCTGTTAATTCTGAATTATTTTGGAATAGATTACCCTTTATCCATGAAAATCAACCATATAACATTTAGATTCATTTCAAAGAATCAAGTGACTATTGCTATTGATGCTATTTTATATCTTATCTGAATCTACGTGTTATTGAAAGATCAAATGGTGCATCTGAAGATGTTGATACCTTCCTGAATGTGAAAATTTGTATATAAGATAGATTTTTCCTTTTATTTTAAGAATGTATACGCATATGCAAACTGTGAATAATACACATATATGTGCACATGCTTAAACTCATCATTTATGCATGCACACATACATGCGGTATACCTTCTTATTTCACCTTAATTTACTCATTTGATTGTTTAAGTTCATTTGCAAAGGAAAGGACTATAGAAATGGAACAATGTTGAAGTGCAAATATGCATCTTAAGGGAAGATAGTTATATGATGAATGATTGAATGAATATACCAAATTTAAATAGACTACTTGCTTGATGATTGATGAAATGGAATGATACAAAAGTACTAGATAAACTATATCACATTGATGTATGATACTAGTGGATGATCTAGAAGGGAGGAATACCCCTTTTGTTATGGAAACCTACCTTCCAAGAATGGGTGCCAGAGAGTGTAGATTTGCTTTTCCAAATCTAAATTAAGTTGCATTTTATGCAACATGAGCTTGGACAAGCTTTGTAGTCATTTTTATTTTGGAAAAGACTGTTTATTTATTTATCCTCTCTCTGTCTTCTTTATCTATTTACCTAACATGGAACTTGCATGTTCTAACAATAAATAGAAATGCATGTAGCTAGGCATGCACATATTCCACCTTGCAAATTGTTTCTCTTGCTAAGTGTTTTGTGTAGGGTCAGGTATTCTTTGATAGATAGAAGAATTTTGGGGAAGCATTGCTTCGTGGTTGGGTAGAAAAGCACCTAAACCATGTTATTGTCCACCAAAGGAGGCGAGCTGTCAAAGAGGAATTACAGTGGAATTTTTATCGTATTGATGTACTTGTATCATTAATGTAATTATTGTATTGACTATGTGGCGATTGAATGCCAAGTCAAACCTTGTATTTTTGGCTATTGACATTTGGAAATGAATATTCAATTATATGTAATTTTATTTTTGGACATGAAATTGCTATGAAGGAAAATAGCTATGGAATTTCTATCTTGAATTATATTCATAATGTCAATATTTAATTTATTAATGTGAAATATTAGATGGGCATGTTACATTTGGTATTAGAGCTTAGGGTTCAACTCTAGGCCTATGAGCCCATGATGGTTGGATTAGGGAATAGTTGACCCCTACCTGAAATTGAGTTACTTTGAAAATAACCAAATTTGAATTGGTTCCAGGAAATGGGAAGGTCCAAGTCAGAAAGTAAGAAGGGAAAGACCATTAGGGATTCAAAAAAATAAGTTGTTATCAAAGATAATCCCAAACCCGAAGACTGACCTGAGATTCTTGGCGATGAAACTCTATCACACACCCTTACACAACTCAAGTTGGAGAGAGGAAAAAAGATTGAGGAGTACAAATGAACTCCTAAGACTAAGAAACCCTTCACATTTAGAGATTGGCCAATATAATGTGGACCTAATGCACCTTTATTGACAAAGGAGGAGGACTGCTTGCACGTACGTCCTACCTTTCCCAGGAAGGAAAATGTAAATTCGGATGAGGATCCAGAGGAGTGCCCTCTTTTCAATATTGAGGGAATTGCTTAGTATGGGAGAAAATTTTGTAAATAAGGATTAGTGTAAATCAACATTTAATATAAATAAAGAAAAGTTTTTTTTGTTGTTGTTCAAGGATGCAAAGTTGAAGACTTGTCTTGATGTGATTGAACATGTATATATCTTTTAGACTACATGTTATGTACGTAGCATTATGTAGATGCAAATGTTTAAATGAAAAAAACCTGTGCTAAGTTACACTAAATGCGACTGTGTCGCAGGTCAAGTGTGAGTCATTATGGTGACCACTAGACAAGAAGCAGGAAGTAGCCGATAGAACAATGGGTCGAGCAAGAGGCTAGACCAAATCTTGGAACTCTTGAACCGAAAATAATCCTAAATGGACCATTTGGAGCAAGAGGTCCAAGGGTGCAAGAAGATCAGATTCTCAAAAACGAGGTACCCGACCAAGGAGAAAGGGGTTAAGGGGATCCCAATTGGGGTCAAATTGAGGAAGAATTGGGGAAGGATCTTAAAAAGGTAGCACCACCGAAATTCGATGGCAAGGTCATCGGAGATGGAGTTGAGGCATGGATTATAGAAATGGAAAAATACTTTGGGCTCTACCACTTGTCAGACCAGACCAAACCAAGGTTGCTTGGGTTGTGTATCAACTGTTTGGAGAGGAAGCTACTTGGTGAAAAAACAAGAAGGAAAAAAGGAGATTTCAGATAGAGGAGATCACTTGGGAGTTTTTCCTCCAATCTTTTAGGAAGAGGTGGCTACTACAACTTTTCTTTGACAAGAAGATGACTAAATTTCAAAATCTGACCTAGAATGGCTTGACTGTAGTTCAATATTGGGAGAAGTTTACCAATTTGCTCAAGTATAAATCATCGTATCAATCCAATGAGCATTTTTGGATTTAAAATTTTATATTAGGATTAAGACCCGACATTGGAGCTGAGGTGGACCTCCATAATCCCCTTATGATGGCATAAGATTTTGAGAAGGCCATTAAGCAAGAAAAAAAGTTGTAGCAGTTGACCAATCTTTGCAAGGGTTCAGACTTCAAGCCTGAATTCATAAACAAAAAGTTTCAGAAGGGTGATGGACATAAGGGAAATAAGTCCCATCAGATCATAAATTTGAAAAGGGAAAGCGACCCTCTAGAAAAGAAAGAAGGAAACTAAGACAGAAGGAACAAAAGGGCTAATAGGGGCAATGACAACTTTAACAATGACTAGAGGTTCTCAAAATAGGATAGGTCTAGAGGATGAAGAGGACCACATGCTGGGTGTTTCACTTGTGGGGGATACCATTATGCATCTAGTTGCCCTCAAAATCCAAAGCCATAGAAGGAAGGGAACCAACAACAAAACCCACAAAACAAGATCCATGCAACGATGGATAATAGGCAAGCAAAATACCAAGCTTCTTCGATAAAATTGACAGGTAAGCTCTATGGCTGAACTATTTCTATTTTGATAATACTAGAGCTATTGAGTTTTTTATAGATCCTAGAATGATTTCTAAGCTGCCCATTAAACCTAGATATTTGAAAAACTCATGGTCAGTTCAATATGGAAATCAAGTAGAGCGGGAAGTAGATTCATGTTTCTTTTGTAGCAAGTTAGAACTTCCCAACTTCTAGACCCAAGTTGACCTTTACGTGGAACCTATACAATCCTATGATATAATATTGGGAATCAATTGGTTAACTAAGCACAAAGCCATTGTAAACTGTGAGGATAAGATGGTTAGTTGTCTGGATGACTATGGAAACCCGGTTGACATTTATGGGATACAAAGACCCCTAGAACTCAGGTAGATCTCAACTATGCAACTGAAAAGGGCTCAGAGGAAGGGTTGTGTCATATATGTTGTGCATGTCAATGAACCCGACAAAGAAAAACCATACCTAGATTATTACCCTATCCTTAGGGAATTCTGAGATGTGTTCCCCAAAGATCTCACTAAGATGCCTCCAAATCAAGAATTATATTTCTCCATCGACCTAGTGCTTGAAATCGAGCCTCAGTCTAAGGCCTTGTATAGGATGACCACCACCGATCTTTATGAATTGAAAGCCTAGTTACAGGAGTTATTACATAAAGGTCTTATTAGACCTAGTGTGTCACCTTGGGGAACATCAGTTATCTTTGTGAAAAAGAAGGATGGAACCTTGTGTCTGTGTATTGATTATTAGATGTTGAACAAGGTGACCATCAAAAAATCAATATCCCCTTTTGAGGATTGAAAAATTATTTGATCAAATGAAGGGAGTAGCAGTATTTTAAAAATTAGATCTTAGATCCAGTTATCACCAGTTGAGAATAAAAGAGGAGGACATCCCAAAGGTTGGTTTCCAAACTCATTATGGAAATTACGAGTTCACCATTGTACCATTTGGATTGGCCAATGCACCTGCAACTTTCATGAATCTTATGAATAGTGTGTTTCAAGACTGTTTGGATAATTTTTTCCTAATATTTATTGATAACATTTGGTTTACTCCATGTCTATTGAGGAGCACAACTGGCACTTGAGGATAGTCTTACAACGACTAAGGGAAAAGAAGCTTTTTTGAAAGCTATCTAAGTGCTCGTTCTATCAGGACAGGGTGCACTACCTAGGTCACATTATCTCAGGTGAACAGTGTGTTTCGAGACTGTTTGGATAATTTTTTCCTAATATTTATTGATAACATTTGGTTTACTCCATGTCTATTGAGGAGCACGACCGACACTTGAGGATAGTCTTACAACGACTAAGGGAAAAGAAGCTTTTTTGAAAGCTATCCAAGTGCTCGTTCTATCAGGACAGGGTGCACTACCTAGGTCACATTATCTTAGGTGAAGGATTTTTTGTAGACCCTAAAAAAATCAAATCAATTGTGGAATGGTTGACGCCTCAAAGTGTGATGGAGGTGCGAAGCTTTATGGGTCTTGTCGGGTATTATAGAAAATATGTGAAAGGGTTTTCTCAAATTGTAGCCCCAATAAATTCACTTCAAAAGAAAGGAAAGAGGTTTGAGTAGATCGAGAAGTGTGAACAAGCCTTCCAATTCCTGAAGGATAAACTATTGACAACCCTAGTGTTGACTATACTGATCTGAATGGTCAATTCTCAATGATCACGGATGCTTTAGGCGACAATGTAGGAGCAATGTTAATGCAAGATGGGAAAGTGGTGGCGTATGAGTCAAGGAAGTTGAAATAAAATGAGGTGAATTATGTGCCACATGATCTAGAATTAGCAGCTATAGTGCATGCCTTACAAATGAGGAGACATTATCTTTTGGGAAAGCCATTTGAGCTCAAAATGGAACATTTGGGATTAAGATACATTTTCACTCAACCAAACCTCAATGCATGGCTGAGGAGATGGCTAGAATTCCTTAGCGAGTACAAATTTGGAATAAAGTATATAAAAGGAAAGAGAAATAGAGTGGAAGATGTTCTTAATAGAAGAAGACATCTGACATCCATGACCTCTACGAGATCTAATTTGAGGTAGTAGGTGATGCAACACTTGCTAGGGGATGAGCATTATGAGAGGGTGAAGAAGGCTCTAGAAGAGAATTCATCAGACCATCAATTTGATGGGTTTGAGTTTGAATCAAATGGTGTCTTAAGATATCAAAGGCAGATGTATATTCCATATTATGGAAAGCTTAGGAATCTGGTCTTAGAAGAAGTCCACAATGCACCATATTCAGGACACCCCAAAGTTACTAAGATGATTGCATAATTGTAAACCTTATATTATTGGCCAAAGCTAGGAAGGATGTAGTGGAATACATAGCCAAATGCTGGGAGTGTTAGTGAGTTAAGGCTAGACACATGTGTCTAATAGGGCTCCTTTATCCTCATGATATACCTGAGTATAAGTGATAGGTGATCAGTATGGACTTTGTACCGCGGTTACCCTTAAGCAAGAACATGCATGATGTCATCCTGGTAGTAGTCGATAAGTTGACTAAGGTGGCACATTTTATTCCAGGGAATCTTAAGGATGGATCATTGACCTTGGCAAATAAAATTTTCCAAGAGATCTTTCACTTACATGGAGTGCTAGAGACCATTATATCTGATAGAGATACTTAGATGAAATCAAGGTTTTGGAAAACCTTGAATGCAACCTTGGGGACTAAGCTAAATTTAAGTTCAACCTATCATCCTCAAATCGACGGTCAAACTAAGAGAGTGAATTAGGTAGTAGAAGATCTGCTTTAGACATACTTATGGACCAATTGTATAAATGGGAAGAGTATCTACCATTGGTAGAATTTTCTTATAACAATTCCTATCATGCATCCTTAGGTATGGCACCTTTCGAGGCTCTGTACGGGAAAAAGTGTCACACTCCCATCAGTTCGAAGACATGATCATAGTGGGTCCTAAAATGTTAAAAGAGATGGAAGATCAAATGAGACTCATCAAGAGCAGATTGAAGGAGGAGACAAATAGACAAAAGAGCTATGCCGATATAAATTGAACTTTTAAATAGTTTGCAGTAGGGGATAAGGTATTTTTAAGAGTCAAACCACATAAGAGCTCTATTACCTTTAGGAAATCATCCAAATTGGCACCGAGATATGTGGGCCCATTTGATGTGTTGGAAGTAATCAACCTGGTTGCATACAGATTTGCTCTATTACCTGTTCTAGCTCGACTCCATAATGTGTTTCATGTTTCTTTGCTTAAGCCATACCACCTAGATGCATCTCATATACTTGATACTTGATTGACATTCTTTACAGGCGGAGGATCTAGGAGTGGTGTTGCTGGAGCCCATTAGAAATCTAGATAAACACAATGTCAAGTTGCAAAACATAGACATTTTTCAATATAATGTCTAATGGGATTAGCACTCTGGGGACAATGCCACATGGGAGGATGCAGAGGAAATAGAACACTGCTTTCCTCATTTTCTTTCTTAGATAGACTATTGATGATTCACTATTTATTGTTGCGTAATATTTTGGACTTGCATGCAATGATGTTTTGGCTTGATACCAATATGATTTGATGTTGAAATGGACATATGTGATTCAATTTTGTTTAATTAAACATCGGGACGATGTCTCTTCATAGTGGGGAAGGATGTCACATCTCAATTTCTTTACTTGCATTTAATAATGTTAAGTTAATTGAAAATGGATAAAACGATATTTATCAGTTATTGTTTATGAATTTGATAAATGCATATGATATATGGAAAATGATTTATTTTGCAAATTTTATGATTTAAAAGAATTATTTGTAATGATTATCAATAAAAGGTTACTGATAAAGTTGGCAAGTGCAAGAGTGTGTGTGTGCAGGAGCAGGTTGAAGAATGAGAACATGGTTGAGGTAGGAATGCTTAGCCAAATGAAAAACAGTAAGCAAGGTTGGAATCTTGAATCTCACACACCACAATAGACCATGAGATCTGCATTTTTCTGTAATTGATAAATATCATTCTTGCTTGTATGGAATTGTAATTTGGTTAAATAAGCAATCTTGTGAAAGAAAAAAATTTAATGCATCATTGCCTTACCCTGTCTATTCCAAAGTTTGATTTTTAATGGTATTGGAAATGCATTTGATAATACATAATTATCATGAGGAGAATGATTATATTATTTTCTCTTTTAAAAGAACTTAAAAATAAACGCTTGATAATAGAAAATAAAAAAATGTGAGTATGTTTGTGAATTTTCATATAAATCTATTATCATGGGTTTCAACAATGATTTTTTTCTTTAATTCATAACTCCCTTAATGAATGGGGAAGGGGCCGACCCCTCCCATATTAAAAAGTAAGAGATAATGCTCAGAAATAGGGGGATGAGTGGGCAGCTAAGTGATAGAGGAATCAAAAAAGAATTAAGACCACCACCTCCAAATATAGCAAAAGGGATATCCTTAGTCATAAGGATATCAAGGAAAAATTGATAGAGGAGATAGGAAGAAAGGAAAAAGGGAAGTTGTTGCTAATTTCATCTGAGGAAAAGTCACTGAGATTCACATCTAAGGAGAGGTATTTTCAAACTTGTATCATATGTTTCCTTACTATGTCGAATGATTATTCATTCTTATGCTTTATCTTGAAGAATGGTGTATCGGGTGTCTAGCTTGCTTGAGAACCATGCTCTCACGATGTATAACTGTAGCTCTATATTTGTATTTTATGTCATTGTTTAGTGGATTCTACATTTTTTTCCTGTTAGCTATATTTGGGGCCGAGGCACCATGTATGAGCTTTGTTTATTTGGTTACCCTACATGCATGGACTTCGATCAAACACCCATGACAGGTTCCCACCCACATGCTACATTATTCCTCTATAGCCTTTGTCGATTAACCAGGCCATTGTCAATGCATTCCATTCATCAGGGTAACTTTGTTCTGTAATTTTATTTTTGTTTTGGGTGGACACTGTTTATGGTGTTTGATTCTTTTTTTTTAGAAACATTAATTGACTGAATGACTGTCATCGTTCGATGACTAACATTTCATAAAATCTTTGTGAGCATCTAGCCAATTCTAGCTCGAACGATTCACATTGTTTTGTTACTCTATTTTTTGAAGAATGACATGCTTCGTTCAACCCGTATCTTTGTTTACTGCACCCACCATTTGGTGAGGTGTATGTGGAAATTCGAGCCCTTCCATATGCATGGGCTAAACGATGTTCACATTGTTCCTTTTTTTTAAAACTATCGAACAATCTTCACTTTGTTTTGTTAAAAGGGGTTATGAATGATACTGTCATTCCATGGATAACCTCTCAGCCGAATTTTGATAATGTTCCATATATGGCAACAATGCATGTTGATATTTCTGTATCGCTAATGTTTGGGCCATATCAAGCAGTGGGTTATAATGAATCTTTTGTATCGTCATCTCTCTCGAAGTGTGTGTATATATATACTATCATTTTAATCCCATGTTTAAATTAGAGTCGAAGGATATTCACACTATGTTACTCTTAGATGAAAAGGTGCCTCCAATATGTGGTCGGCTGGCTGAGCCATAGAACTATAAGATAATGAGTATAATGAAGGCACTAATGATAATCGATATCATGTTATTGTATACATAGTAACATGCTTATCGACTCCTCTATGTGGTATATTTTTATTATTAGAACAAAACATCCAACATTATATTGTTCTGATTTTTAAATAAGTAACAGAGGAGGTGAATGAAACTGAATGACATGGGAATTTTAAAATAATGATCAGAAATAGACTGATGCTCAAAGCAAGATAAAAGATGACACTGTATTAAATACCAATGAACACAATTATTTGAACCAAACTGAATGATTAAGACATGAAGAATATAGGATAAATTTATGATAGATTGTTGATTAGATTATGTTAATTTTGATTTGTTTTGGAATAGATTACCCTTTGTCCATGAAAATCAACCATGTAACATTCTAATTTATTTAAGAGAAACAAGTGACTGTTGTTATTGAAGTTATTTTGTATCTTATCTGAATCTACATGTTATTGAAAGATAAAATGGTACATTTGAAGATGTTGATACCTTCCTGAATGTGAAAATTTGTATATAAGATGGATTTTTCCTTTTATTTTAAGAATGTATATGCATATTCAAACTATGAATAATACACATATATGTGCACATGCATAAACTCATCATTTATGCATGCACACATACATGCAGTATACCATCTTATTTCATATTAATTTACTCATTTGATTGTTTAAGTTCATTTGCAAAGGAAAGAACTGTAGAAATGGAACAATGTTGAAGTGAAAATATGCATCTTAAGGGAATATAGTTATATGATGAATAATTGAATAGATATACTAGAATTAAATAGACTACTTGCTTGATGATTGATGAAATGGAATGATACAAAAGTACTAGATAGACTATAGCACATTGATGTATGATGCTAGTGGATGGTCTAGAAGGGAGGGATACCCCTTTTGTTATGGAAAGCTACCTTCCAGGAATGGGTGCTAGAGACTGTAGATTTTCTTTTCCAAATCTAAATTAAGTTTCATTTTATGCAGCATGAGCTCGGTCAAGCTTTGCAGTCATTTTTATTTCAGAACAGACTATTTATTTATTTATCCTCTCTATTTCTTCTTTATCTATTTACCTAACTTGGAACTTGCATGTTCTAACAGTAGATAGAAATGCATGTAGTTAGGCATGCACATATTCCACCTTGCAAACTGTATCTCTTGTAAGTGTTTCGTGCGGGGCCGGGTATTCTTCGATGGACAAAAGAATTACAGGGAAGCATTGCTTCGTGGTTGGGTGGAAAAGCACCTAAACCATGTTCTCGTCCACCAATAGAGGCAAGCTATCAAAGAGGAATTACAATTGAATTTTCATCTTATTGATAGACTTGTATCATTAATGTAATTATGTATTGACTATGTGGTGATTGAATGCCAAGTCAAACCTTGTATTTTTAGCTATTGACATTTGGAAATGAATATACGATTATATGTAATTTTATTTTTGGACATGAAATTGCTATGAAGGAAAATAGATATGGAATTTTTTTCTTGAATTTATTCATAATGTCAATATTTAATTTATTGTTATGAAATATTAGTTGGGCATGTTACACTAACTTCTTCCTCAAGGGTGTGGATCCTTTCCCTAGTTTCGTATAACAAAGTGAGGATTTGGTCCAACTTAACCTTCAAATTTCTAGATGATTGACCCACTTCTTGGATTCTATCTTGGTTATTCCTAGTACGTACCATTTTGAAGTCCTACTAGACTTGTAGGTTCCATTTTAAATGTTTTCATTAGTTTCCATTTATTACATTAGTTAATACACATTTAAGTGATTTTTACACATCACAAAGTACGCAAAAAGAGAAGATTTGACACAAATATTTTTCAAACATTCCTTTATTATAAAAACATGGATTAAATCTTATCCTTATTTATAGTAGGGTTTAGATTTTAAGTGACTAATTATTGAGGTCAAGAGGGGTATATCCCTTAGATTCACTTTCAAAGTTTATTACTATAATTTTGGGTAAGGGATGCACTCGCATGTGCTCTCCCAACCCTATAGGTTTGTTCAGAGGAATGTTAACACTACACTCACTTGGCACATATTTAGATGGAGATGGTTTTTTCAACTCATATCTAGATGGAGATGGTTTTTCGTCCTTATCTAGGTGAATACAAGCTATGGCCTTGGACGCTTCTTTCAGCTCCTTCTTTTCTTGTTTAATGCATTTTATGACATTGTTGAAGGTTTCCTTGTCTCCAAGCCATATCTCACCATCATGATTGTTTCCTTCTATAGTTTTTATTAGAGGCTCATACTCCTTATTGGCTTTAAGATACCTCTCATTTCCAGTGACTGATTTCTTGTCAGTCATTTTCAACCTCACCATTTTGGCACATGGATATCCAAACATTAGTCATTTTACTATTGGAAGTTATAGCTACATAGTGAGCTAATATTCCCAAAGTGTGGAACTTGGTAGCTTTGATACCACATGGAACAACAACAACCTTATAACAAGGAATTTACTTAAAATTTTAACCAAAAATTAAAAAGTACTTATTCCATAAAAAATGACATAAACATTTCCTTTCAATAATTGAAAGTTACAATTATATAACTAATTTCTAAGGCATAGCATAATAAAATTCATTTCACTTTTCAACTGGAAAGAATAAATTTCTTTTTCTTTTAACTTTTTCCACATGATTTTTTTTAAATAAATAACATAATCATTTGATATTGAGGAACAAGGTTAGAGATCCATATCTAGATACTTTCTTTTTGTTTGTCTCCCAAATCTCGACATGCCATTTGCAAGAGGGAGAGAATCACCTAAGTTATTTACCTCCAACCATAGAATAGTGGTCCTCGCACACCTTCCCAATTCGAAGTGGCCCTACCCTTCAATAAAGGAAATGGTTAAGAACCCCCTAATAATAGCCATCTAAGCTCTGGTATTGTGCCTCACTTAACCAATACTGTCAAACAACTATGGAGACCTTCCAACTATGAATGACAATTATAATTGTGTTAAGCATCTGGAACACAGTGAACCAACAAGTGCAAGCAGAGACTATTGCACTTACTTTTTCCAAAGTGTTTGTAATATATACAATCACTACTTTCTTGGAGTGAAGTCGTTCGTTCATCCACTCTACTCAAATTGGAGAACTTTATCTGATCTATGGTTTTACCATAATGTCGACCAACTAGTTATACTATCATAAGATTTATATTCATAAAATCATACCCACTAAGGTGGTCAAAATAACTAGATTGATATAACACCATGAACAATGAATTCCCTCGTTACATTTTTGTAACCTTTGGGTCTAGGCTACTACCATTAATTCAAACCCTATCAAACCCATAAGGTTTACCATTCACCTATTATTAGGCTAATTAGATAGATAATGATGACATCATGCCACCATCTTGACATACACATGACCATTCAGATAATATTAACATCA